>JAQQSU010006551.1:0-13482 GCA_028627135.1 Pseudochirops cupreus | reverse complement strand
TGCCTTGTAGCTTTGTGATTGGGCAGTGGGTCTAGAGGGCTGTGACATTCTCCAAGCCAGGAGAAGGCTATATATACGCCCTGATGTGAGGTTTTGGTTTGGGGCTCACTTTGAGAAGAGTTGTGTGATTTGGCCAGAGGAGACTCTGGGCAGCCGTTGAGCCCCCCGGCTGTGAAAAGCCCAGATGTTGGTGCTTCCCTCTCTGGTAACTGTCTAGGTAACTGGTGTAATAGTCAGGCACTGGAAGCCGTCTGCTGATATGTTTTTCTGTTTGTTTGTAACTTGTGTTCGAATTCTCTGAAGTTCAGGGTGCCGACTTTTCCCCCTGAACTAGGTAAATGATATTTGATTGATTAAAGTAAGATTGTTAACCCACTTTGAGTTGCTTTCCTTTAGAAAAGCAGACCTAAGAACCTGTGCTAGCAGCCACCCTGGGTGTGCTGGGGTGCTTGCCGATACAGTGTCCTTATAATTCTTAAAGGGCTATCTAAATGCAAGATATCATCATTATCGATACCACCACCAACAACATCATTGTCATGATCTTCTTGACAATTGGCTTCCAATTTCTGCTTGAAGACCTTTGGGGGACAGGGAGCCCAGCACATGATCTCTCAAAACAACCCATTCCTCTTCTGGATTGCTTTACATGTGTATGTTAGAGTTTGTTTGTTTGTTTGTTTGTTTTTCCCCTGACATAAAGTCTACATTTTTCTCTTTTCAATTTTAACCCTTTATTTATAATTACACTCTCAGGTCCAATCCCTTTGAAGATGTGAAGATATCCACCTTCCCTACCTCCCCCCAAGTCTTCTTGTCCTCAGATTAAACACACTTCACCCCCACAAAGGGCACTTCAGTGGCATGGCTTCCAGGCCCTTCATCATCCTGGGGATTCTGCTCTGCCTTATTTCCAGATTCTCCCTAGCCTCTATATGCCATGGCCCTCAGAGTTGAACAAAGTCAGACAAGGCCTAATGAGAGTAGAAAACAGAGGGTAAAAAATCTCCTCTCAATTCTTGGAAGTTATGTTGTTAATGCATCCATAATTCTCATTAGCTTTTTGGTTGATACAACCAATTGCTAACTCCCCTTAAGGCTGCAGTTCATATAGTAAATTAATCATAATCATAATAAAATGTGTTTTGTAGGTTTTAGCAACAAAAATATGATTTATCTACATACTAGATATAGATATGGAGATGGAGATGGAGATGGAGACAGATAAACACACAGAGAGAGAAGAAAGAGAGAAACAGAGACAGAGACAGAGAGCGTGGGCACTATGTTACAGATACCATACTAATTCACCCATCTCTTTAAAAACAACTGCTGTCCATTCCTTCTCCCCTATATCCTTCTTATAAAGTTGGTGTTTATTTTCAAGTATGGGACCAGTTATTTTACTGGGCTTGTTTGTGCATAGGTCCAGTTTGTGGAAGCATCTATGTAGGAAATGTCAGGGATCTACTTCTGAGAGAAAATATTCTGTACTTCCCTACCCTATAACTGGGAACCATCTTTTTCCATTGGTTTTGTAGCTAGAAGAGCCTGAGTCTTTAAAACTGTAAAGTTGGAATAGTCTTCCTGTTCCTTCCTCCCAAGTTCTTAACAAATCTGGCAGTCCCACAGGCCTACCACATGGAGTACTCCATTTCTACCATTAAGGAAGGTCCCGTGCAGATAGGCTTTGAGGCCTGGACTTCATCAGTATGAAATTATATTTCATCAGGTCATGTCTACCATTTTAGCCTATCAAGGTCATTTGAGATCCTTATTTTGAATTAGTTTTACCTCCCAACTTTGTATCATTCATAATTTCAATGAATATACTATCTATACCTTTATTCAACTCATAGATAAAAATATTAAAATCATAGGGACAAGCACAAATCTTTAGGATATTCCCCTGGAGACTTCTTAACCATGATAATATTGAAACACTAACAGCTTCTCTTTGAGTCTGACCATCCAACCAGTGCTGAATACATCTTGCTTTATTGTTATCTATACGGTATCTCTCTATCTTCTCCAAAAGAATGTGAGATTGGTTACCAAAAGCTTTAGTGATACTCTGAATAAATTATGTCTATATCATCCTCTTCATGTGGTATCCTGCCAAAAAGGAAATAAAGTCACTTTGGCATAAGCTATTCTTTATGAAGTAATATTGGTTCTTCATAATCAATGTTTCTCTTTCTGATGTTTGCTTACAATTCTATAGTATCCTCCCAGGCATCAAAGTTCAGCTCAAGGATCTTTGTTCTGTTCCCTATTTTTGATGGTCAAGATATTTACCCCTCTCCAAATTATTAGAACCTCTCCCACTGAAGTGACTCAGGCTCATCACTATCAGCTTTGGGAGGAGCAGAGGATGTGATTCATGTTACCCAGGAACTTGAGAAACCATGCAGCCCAAACAGTCCTTAAATTCAAATTCCTTCTGCCATATTTCAAACAAGTGGTCATTTCTGCCTCTATGGAAAACCTCCTGTGACAGTGAACCTGTCACCTATCAAGGCATCCACTTCTAATTTGGGACAGTTTTCTTTATGGAAAAGGTCATTTGTTTTGTTGTGTTTTCCTTTAAATCAAGAGACTGTCAACCTCTTTGCAGCTCCCACTCAATGCTTCTGTGATATTTTCAAATATACATACTGTCACACCATTGCTCATGTATCAGTCAATCAACAATTTTTTAACTATTTATCATTGGTCATGCACTGTGGGAAAGGCACTAGGCACACAAAGACAAAATTGTAACCATCCTTATCCTCAGGAGGCTTATATTCTAAAGGGAGAACTGTATGAATACAAGTATGCACAAGGTGATTTGGGCTGCAAAGCAGGAATAGCTTAATAGATTCCCGTTCTAATAAGATTTCAGCACAATGTGCTCTGAAGTCTCTTTCTTGATTAAGATTCTGATTCCTTAATTGCCCTGGGTGCAAGGAATGAGCCTTTTATCTCCATTAAACTCAGAATTTTATAAATGTGTGTTGAATTGGATTGATGAGAAAACAGTAGCCAATCAGTTTTGTTCCCAGGCTTCATTGCTTAGAAATCATATATAATAGTGAAGGGTGTGGGAGACAGGCAGTATTTGGGAATACCTTCTACAATAGATACCTCTCCTTCCTTTTGCCTTATTCTCTTCTTAACTCTTTACAATTTGGCTTAGAACATCATTATTCAACTGAAACTCCTTTCTCCAGATGTTATTAAAGGGCTTTTAATTGCCAAATATTCAGAAAGACCTTAATTTAGAGAGGTCAAGGTTGCCCACTGTATCCTGGCCCATCACCAGTCATCTTTACTTTTTATCTGGACAAGGGACTTCAGTGAGTTTGGAGAACAGTCAGACTGATGATTTTGTGCAGCTCTGCCTCACTTAAATCTAGTTTACATGCAAGTCAAGACATCAGCCTCATGATGTCATTGGTCCTTTTTGAGAATGAAGGGTGAACAACAACAATAACCACAATAATGGACTTTTCTCAATTATTTTCCTTTATTTCTCTGAAACCTTTGACACTATTGGCCAAACCTTTTCTTTGATACTCTCTTTTCTCCATGTTGTTTTCACATGGCTCCTTCCCGGTTCTCCTCCTACTTATCTGACTACTCCGCAATCTTCTTAGGTAGATCTTCAAGCAGGTCATTCCCACTAAACATGGCTGTCTCACATGGCTGTATCTTGGGCAGCGTTCTCTTCTCCCTCTTATGTTACTTATTGATCTCATCAGCTCCCATGATTTCAATTACCATAGCTATGCTAATAATTTTAAAATCTACTTATTCAGCCTGTTTCTCTTCTGACTTTCAGTCAATCATCTCCAGTTGTTCCCAGGACATGACAATCTGTATGTCTTATGGATATTTTAATTTCTACCTGTCCAAAATTGAATTCAATATTCCTCTACCCAAATCTTTTTCTATTCTTAAATTCTTTATTACTGTTACTGTTATTACATATTCCCAGTCACCCGTTCTCAAAATCTCAGTGTCATTCTCAACTCTTTAGTCCCCCTCACCACTCTGACCCCTTTCCTTGTACCAATCTGTTAGATTTTACCCGTGAGACATTTCTCACTTATGCTACCTTCTCTACTCTGACACCGTGACAGTTCTGGTGCTAGTGCTTATCACATCACATCTGGACAATTGCAGTAGTGGATGGCTTTGTCACCCTGCCATCAGTCTCTCCCCCTTCCAGTTCATCTTTCATTCAGAGGGCAAAATGCTATGCTGAAGTACAAGTCTGGACATGTCATTCTTCTATTCAGTAAACTCCTATAACCTCCAGGATCAAATATAAAATACTATTTGGTATTCAAAGCCCTTTATAACCTCCCTCATTCCACCTCCCAACACCCATATCTTCTCAGTCTCCTTACACCTTACAATCTCCCTCCCCTCTGGGGTATCCAGTAACATTGGATTCCTCGTTGTTCCCCACTCAAGACATTCTGTCTCTCAGCTCCCAGCATTTTCTCTGAACATTCCCCCTTGGCCACCGGTATTCCCCCTCCTCATCTCTGCTTCCTGATTTCCCAGGCTTGCTTCAGATACCAAATACCCACCCCCACCCCCTTCTAGAGTAATCCTTTCCCAATTCCTCCTCCATTTTAGAGCATTCTTTCTCTTCCTTATTTCCAATTTTGCCTGTACATACCTTGATTGTCCATGGCTGTTTACATGATGCCTTTCTCATTAGACTGAGAACCAATGCATTCTTGTATCCCCATTCCTTGGCACACTGCATGGCACATGACAGTCATTTAAAAACGTTTACTGACTGACTAACTGAAGGGCAATAGGAAGAAGGGCTGCAGTTTCATTAGCAGTAGTAGGAGAAGCCTAAGAAATTCAATGATAATGCGAAAGAGAAACATTTGTTTTCATTATACCTCCAGGGTAGCCTGTCCCCAATCCGAGGTGCTGTCAGCTTTAGATTTCTTCTCAGTAAATAGGTCTTTTATAAGGCTGTCATGCCCTGAGGTTTTCATCTTGTTTTTTTTTTTAACATTATATATGATGATGAAAATAAACCTTACATCCTGATGCCTTCCAAATGACGTGCAGTGGCCATGAGAAGCATCACATCATTTGAGTGGGCTGTTTGTTTCCAAGATATGTTATAACTCCTGGAGGAGAATCAGATCTGTCTCTGGGATTTTTAGCTCTGTCATTTCAGTCTCTTTTAAAATGCCAGCCGAAGCTCACCAAAGCCATCATTCTTTTCCATTCTGGCCATAGAGAGAGCGAAAACAGAATCCACTTTCATCCAATGTTTTCTGTCTTTCAGAAAAAAATGCCACATTGTATGCTTGAAACCCTGGTCTTAGCCTCCTTGGAATTTCCTTTCTCATCTTTCTTTCTGGGGTTGAAGACTACTCAAAGATTACATATGATCTGACCCCTGGAAGAAAGATTGAAGGACAAACAACATGGTCTTGTGTATGACTGAGTGCCTTTGGCCTCTTAAGACCCAAGTCTGCATCTGGAATCTGCTGATTACTCCCTGGATGACCTTAAGGTGGCACATTTCCCCTCCTAATACTCAATTATTTAGTAACATGGGCCTACTGGTTCTTCCCATAACACTTGCCCCTCAAATTTGCTTTGACTATGACCCATGTCTGGACTACTCTCTGTTTTCATTTTAGTCTCCTAGCTTCCTTGGCTTCCTTCTGGATGAAAATGAAGCCCAGCCCTTTGAGGGAAGCCTTTTCTCCTTCCTGCACCCTCCTGTTCCTTCTAATACCATCCCTCTAAGGTTACCTTCCATTTATAGATAGATAAGTGATGCAGTGGTTAGAGAGCTCAGTCTGGAGTTAGGAAGACCTGACTCTGAATCTGACCTTAGACACTTTCTGAGTGTGACTCAGGGCAAGTCACTTAACCTCATTTTTCCTCAGTTTCCTCATCTGTAAAATGAGCTAGAGAGGGAAAGGGCAAACCACTCTAGTGTCTTTGCCAAGAAATCCCCAAATGGGGTCACAAAGTGTTGGACATGACTGAAAGGAACAACAAGAAGACAGAGGATAGACATAACTAATGAGCTAGGGACTAGTTAGTCTCTAGTTAGTTACTTACATGTTGTCTCCTCTATGATAGTGTCTTGAAAGCTGAGACTATTACTGGTTTTCTTTATGCCCTCATTGCTTAACACAGTGTCTAAATACAGCGGTTCTCAACCTGTGGGTCGCGACCCCTTTGGGGGTCAAACTACCCTTTCACAGGGGTCGCCTAATACCATCAGAAAACATATATTTCCCATGGTCTTAGGAACCAAGACACTGTTTCTCTATCCTTCTCCAGGCGGGTCCACCCACATACAGATACGCCCACATACAACTATTAAAAGGTCGCAGCTTTAGGAAAGTGGAGAACCACTGGTCTAAAATAGTGACATCAACATCTTTATGACTTAATAATGAATATTATTAATTATCAAAATAAATATTTTATGAATAGTCAGTTCACTGACTGGCACATTTCTTGTCTCAGGACATCAGTTTCCTCATATTTTAAATTAAAGGGTTAACTAGATGATCTCCAAGCCCTCTTGCTGTTCTAGTTCTATCATTATGTTTTTAATAAAAAAGAAAAAAATAGTATGCTTGAATTAAAGGCCACAAAATTCTAAAATTTATACCTGGGAGGGGCTTTAAAAGACATCTAGTCCCACCTCTTAATTTTATACTTGAGGAATGAGGCCCAGAGTACATAATAGGATCATTGACATAGTTAAAAGAACATTCAATGTCATCTGGTCCATCACACCCCCTCCCCCCTTTCCATTTAACAAATAGGGAAAATAAGGTAAGAAGGTTTCAGGGCCTCACTCAAGGTTATACAGATAGGATTGGTCAAGCCAGGGTTCTGCCCCAGATCATCTGACCCCAAACCTAATACTCTTTCTACTGTGATAGGCTACCATTATTGATTTGTTATAGTTAATTTGTTAATAGTTATACTGGACATTTCTACAGCACCTTAAGATTTATTAATCACTTCTGATATATTACCTCATTTCATAACACTGTTTTATTTAATTATCCATGTATGTGTATTCTTCACATGCATTTCATTTTTAAATTTTCTACATACATGTTGTTCTTTCAGACAAATGACATGTAATCCACATGGGGGCAGGGACTGTTTTATGTTCTTATCTTCCCAGCCCTGGAATAGATCCTGGCACAAAAAAAGGTGTGTATGGGGGAAGAGGGAGAGGAATAGATAGCTCATTTAGGGTAATTTTCACTTTATAAAAGAAGGGCCTAGAACTCTGTATTGGTAATGAAATTTGGAGATGCCCCTGTATTGGCTTGGTTTTGGGGCTGAGTGTTAAAACCCAGAGCTTGTGAATCCCACTTGTGGGAACTTAAAGATGGATGGCCTTTTGTGCTCTCCTGACCCTTTTGAGATTCAGGGGTGGGAAGCCTTTGACTTTTTGTGCTCTGTGATTGACGAAATAAATGTACTTTTTTTATGGTTGGAGACTAACCTTCATTTGAGAAGAGACTTTTGACTGACTAAATGAATGTACCGTCTAGGGGTGGAGTAGTACCTGGATTGAATTGAGAACTTACTTGCTAAAGGAACAAGTTACACTGTATTTTGACTTTCTCTGTTCTGTGAATGTTTGCTGAATAAATGGGGTTTACTATGCTGGTAATCTGAACCTTGGAAGTTGCCTTTGCTTGGCATTACAATTTCAGAGAGGTCAGATGACCTGCGTGGGAGGGATCTTGCCATCAAACCCTTTCATTTAACAAGTTAAGGGATCAAGTCTTCACCAGAACTTCTGAGGTTGCTGGTGGCAGAGCCAAGGGATAAACCCAGGAGTGAGTCCAAATAGAAAGTTCTTTCTCATTTGCCATGAAGCCAGCTCTAGAAAGTACCTATGTGGCAAATGCTTAGGGGTGGAGTTAGTGGAACAGCTAAATTTGTAAATGTCTTTTTGCCATAACTAACTCAGTATTGTAGACAAAGAAGATTTTTAATGGCAAGGAGGACAACAAGACAATATAACAAACATAAAAACACATCTTTATAGTTCTTTTATTTTTTTAATGATCAATTCCCCCTTTTCTCCCACCTCTCTCTCCTTCTCCTTCTCTCTCTCCCTCTCTCTCTCTCTCTCTCTTTCTGTGTGTATGTGTGTGTGTGTGCATATGTATGTGTGTGTGATACTGAATATCTTGAGGTGCTAGATATTAGGTGACTTGTCCCAAGTCAAGCAATTACTTATTGTCACAGTCAAGATTTGAACTCAACTCTTCTTGACTCAATGGTGGACCCAATGTCTAACCCTTTATATACTGTGCCAGGCCTCTTCTCACATCAGGAATAATAAACACAGTTATAAAGTATTATTCAAATATAAGGGGCCATGAGAAAGGAAAAGTGACCTAAATTTCTCAGCTCTAAAATAATAGAAAAGAATGAATAAGCCACAGGAATAAATATAATTTACAAGTGAATCAATAAATGCAATTTATTGTCATGTCATAAAGGATATATATAATTTACTCATAACTAATTTCTATCTTAAGTAATAAATTACCAAATATTTAACAAATTAATTTTAATTTATTTATGCTAATATCTTCAAGAAATTAGGCACTCAGGTAACTGTTTCTGCCTTCAAAGTCCTCCATTCTAGCAGTAAAATGACATGTGTGTGTATAAGTGTACACATTACACATACAAAGGAGGTCAAAGATAAGTATAGAGGGAAAGACAATAGTAGTTGGAAGGACCAAGAAAGGCCTTCTTTATAAAAACCCTTGATATAATTTTTGAAGGAAACCAGAGATTCTAAGTTGCAGAAATGAAGAGTGTTAAATCCATACTCAAGGAAATTCTTTCTGAAGGTTGTGAGTGAGGACAGGAAAATAGATTAATGTGAGCAGAGATTGGTGGTGAGGAGACCAAATAGGAGACTATTATAATGGACCATGTAACAGATGATGAGGCCTAAATTGGAGTCATGGTTGTGTGAGTGAAAAGAAAGATTTGGATGAAATAGATTTTGAGGAAGTACAATGGATAAGATAACATCAAAGTTATGGAATGTCATTAGAAGTAGAGAAGTTCAGAAGAAGGATAGGTATGGAACTCTCCAGATCATCTGATCAACAAACTTTTATCATCATCACCTTCATCAATAGTCATTTGCTAAGAGCCTTCTGTGTGTCTGACATTGATCTAAGAATTGGAAGTTGTAGTAACTGCAAATACCTGATCTCTGCCCTTGAAGAGCTCCCTTTCACAAAGCCCTCTTTTCTGCTCTAATGAACAGTTATGGACCTACAGGATAAATACAGCATATATTTCAAATATCTAATTGAAATTCTTCAATAGGCAGATGATGATGTAAGACTAGAAACTAGGGTTGGATGTAGAGTTCTCTTAGTCATTGCATAGAGATGGTAATTAAACCAGAGAGCTGTAAGATCACCAAATGAAAGACTGTGTTGTTTTCGGTTTGTTTGTTTGTTTTGTTTTGTTTTCCATTATACTATACCATCTCCTTTGTAATCTTCCCAATATTTGGCCAGGAGGAGCAACGTTTTCAGTCATTTACATTGAATCAAGTATTGTCAAAATTAGCTTCAAAAATTAAAATCTTCTGTAAAAATGCAGGCATTTAAATATAAATCTAGGAATTAAATAAAAAGTGTGAGGCTTATCACAACAGATCCTCTAAAATGCCACATGTAAACAATCAGGGTAAATTTCTTTAAAGTAACTTGAAATAGATATTCACATACTCCAACTTAGAAAAATACAACTATTCACAAAATTCTTCGAATTAAAAGACTAGAATCATACAAATATTCATAGAATCACTGCAATGATCTGATTTATTCTCAAATCATTTGCTAGAGAAATAGAGATGTTATGGTAAATTCTACAATCTGGAGCAAATTCCACGCATTTTGTGAGAAGGGTGATAATGGTCTGCAGGGCTATTTCTCAGATTTCAATGTGTTCCTGTGCTATCTGAGAATTGTGGGTCATTTCCTCCAGGGTCAACTTGGCCCAAAAAAGCAGCATGCCTTCAGGAGAACCTGTCCTGATTAGACATTACTCTGCTTGAACTCACCAGACATTTAAATGTTGTTTCCCTCATTAAACCATAAGCTCCTCATGGGCAAGGACACTTCCCCTCCGCCCCCCCCCCCCCCCATTCTTTGTATCTCTAGTATATAACACATTGCCTGCCACAGGATAAAAGCTTTAACAAATGCTGGTATGTTGATTGGTCAATTGATTGCAGTCTCTACCTCCGCATATATAGGAACATAGAATGCATGAAGAATGGGGTGGACACAGGAAGGCCTTTTAGATCCTAGCCCAGGTTGCCCCTCCTTCGTTTCAGCCCAAGAAACGCAGCTATTATTGACTAACATCAGAACCAGTATTGTAAGTTTGTCTGGGGCACTCTCTCTAAAGAAATTTGTAAATATAAAATGTTAAACAAAGATGTCTGCAATAATCTTCATCAGTTTTCTCCTAAAGAACAACTTGCTATTTCTCCTCCCATATGCATGTGGAATAGTGATAGTGGATTAGCAGTGTAATTATTAAAGGGATCCTGGAGGCATGCATTGAAATTATAACCTTGTTAAGAAAATGCCAGAGGGCAAAGCCAAATTATCATCACTCCCTTTTTTCCCCTTGTGGTTAATAAACAACATTCTTTTGTTTGTTTGTTTTGCCTCATACACATCTATATCTACTTTATTTATATCTTCCTATGTCTGGGACTGGAATGTTGCAGCTTTGGGCTGCTCTATACTGGTATCTTGGCAGCCACAAACACACGTTAGAATAAAAACAGAAACTTTTATCTGCTTTCTTTTTTTTCCTTTTTTATTATTCATGCAAGGCTGTGGTGCTGAATGCTAATGAATTAATAACTGGAGCTGTTTCACAGTCACTTCCTTCATGTACTAAACAGTTGTGCCAATATTTCCTGCAAAAGCTGACCTGAAATTCGTTCTTGGCTTTGTCAAAGGGAAATATCTGGGGGTGCTAAGAGCACTTCTTCATCATAAGACATAAACCTGGCAAGCTTTTTGTTCATTTCATGGAATCAGAGATGGAGGGCTGAAAATAACCGGAGGGTCACTGAGCCCTACCCAATTTTCTTACGTAGGAGGAGCAAAACAGACCCAGGAGATGTTAAGTGACTTCTCAAAACTCACACAGTGCTAAATGGCAATGTCAGGATTGGAATCCAGATCCTTTGATGGCAAATCCAGAACATTTCCCACTGTAAATAACTGTAACCCTCTGAGAAAGCAAAGATTCCCATATCAGACAGCAATTATTACATGAAATACATACACACACAAGCACACACACAGTCATTTCACTTGTCTTAATCTCTGTGATCCCATTTGGGGTTTTCTTTGCAAAGATACTGGCATGGTTTGCCACTTCCTTTTCTGGCTCATTTTTATAGATAAGGAAACCGAAGCAAACAGGGTTAAATGACTTGCCCAGAGTCCCACTGCTATTGTGTCTGGGGCTAGATTCGAACTTAGGCCTTCCTGACCCAGGCATAGAACTCTATCCACCACAACAAAGAGCTGCCCTATATTGAGGTAGCCTTAATAAGAGAAAATCACCCCTTCTGTGTGAAGATAAATCCCCCTTTCCCTCCATCACCACCATCATTAGTATCTGCATATAGAGACAAGCATTATTACTTTCTTGAGCTCCAAACTACCAACCAAATCTGGGCTACAGTGCTTAACTCTGGAAGGTAATGTTCAAAGGAAGGCAACCAGCATAGCGAAGGGACTTGAGACTACGGGAAAATAAAGATTTGTTAAATGAATGGAGAAGGGTTGAGTGTGGAGGAAAGAAGATCTAGAGGAAACACAAAAACTAATATGTTTAATAGACGCTATCTAAAGCAGGAGAGAAAGTGATGGAGCTGAAATCAGATGTTCTGGATTCAAATGCCAGCTCTGCCATTTACTGCATGGATGATATAGAGCAAGTTAATTAATCCCATTGGCTTTCAATTTCTTCATATTCCAAATCAGCATAGTGGACTTGAAGACCTCTATGATAACCTTGAAGCTTTATGTTTGTGTGGATTTCATGTATGCCTATAACCTTTCTGTCTAAGGGATTTAACTAGTTCTTCTTGTTTCCATAAATAGTAGTGGGTGAATTTCTCCCTCTTTGTTTCTGTCCCTGTCTCTGTCTCTGTCCGTCTCTCGTCTCTCTCCCTCTCTGTCTCTGCCTATCTGTCTGTCTCTCTGTCTCTCCCTGTCTCTCTGCCCCCTCCCCCTCACTCCACCACCTCTGTTTCTCGTATATATTTATGAATTGGGGAGGAAGGGGAAGGGAAGGAAATAAGGATTAATAAATTACCTAGTGTATGCCAGCCTCTATCCTTACTGTTTTTAAAAGTATCTCCTTTAAGAAGAGAAAGGCTATGAGGCAAGTATTTAGGAGAGAAGGACAGAGGGTTAAATCATATACATGATGGACATATAGCTGGAAATTATCTTGGGCAGGATTTGAACCTAGAGCATCCAGATGACTCCAAGTTGGTGCCCTAGCCACCATGCCAAGCTACTTCCAGATCCTCAGAGGGAAATTCAAATGATCCCCTCCCATAATCCCCTCTTTCTAAATATACTGCAGTCTCAGACACTTACTAGCTTTTTGACCCTAGGCAGGTCATTTACCCTATTTGCCTCGGCTTCCCTATCTGTCAAATAACCTGGAGAAGGAAATGTCAAACCTCCCCATTATCTATGCAAAGAAAATGCCAAATGGGGTCACAAAACATCTGACACAATTGAAATGATTAAATAACAATCTTACCATAAGAATATTTTTTTTGCAACTTCCTCATTTACATTGAAAATGAAAAAAAAAATCATTTTGTAGAAAGTACCCTTCCTTCTCATTCCTCTTTCCACGTGCTTCTGTGGGATTCCCTAGTGAGTTGGGTTCCTGTTTAATCTTCTAAATAGGATTGGGATAAAAAGAGCCTGTCCTCACAGACAGGCTGCAGGGTGTGATTTTGTAACGCAGCTAGACAGCTTGAAGACACAAAGTGTCTGATGAAGTGGGAGACACTTTGGGAAAGAGTGTCCGAAACAGTCTGAGAGGCAGACAATGAGGGACTTTTTGTAAATGACTGCTGTTATCTCTGTGCAGAGGTCATGTTCAACTGGGCTATTTGCTTTGCACATAATAGGCTTAATAAATGCTTATGGAATGAATGAATAAATTGAGGGAAGAAAACAATCCCCCATTAAGAAGGTTTCATTCCTGCTATTTCATACTGTAGGAAGTCAGCTTTAAATCTCCATTTTTGTTTATTTCCTGCAAGATAACTTATATCCTTGTAAAGCTTCTCTCTCTCTCTCCTTCTCTCTCTCCCTCCCTCCCTCCTTCTCCTCCCCCTCCCTCGCTCTCTCTCTCTTTTCT
>JAQQSU010006550.1:0-13482 GCA_028627135.1 Pseudochirops cupreus | reverse complement strand
AGATTGGGGGAAGGGGGATACATTGGGATGGCTGTTTTGGGCCGGGGGGTAGGGGAAAGATGGGGAGAAAATTTGTAACTCAAAATTTCGTGGAAATGAATGATGTAAACTAAACTAAACTAAAATAAATTAAAAAAAAGAATATCATGGGAGACGTTAAGTGCTTTGCCAAATTTAGGTCAACTCATACCTATAGCATTCTAGACATAGGAAACTGCCAAAAAAGGTAATGAGGCTAGCCTGACATAGATTGTTCTTCATAAAACCAACCTCCTTATTTTATTTAAGTCCAAAGAGATTAGATAACTCCCCTGAAGCGACACAAGTAGCACACAGAAAAGCCAGGTTTTGAACTGAGGCTAAAATCTGACTATAAATTCAATAATCCTATTATACCTTAATGCTCAGTCTCTTTTTTTATCCTCACCTTTTATATCCTTTCTGTTACAAAATTCCATTTTTGTAACACAAAGTAACAAGTAACAGAGAGTTACTTGGTAATATCTCTCACATCTGTCTGTTCCTCTTGATACACACTGCCCACACTCGAGTACCTTCATTTTCACCTACCTGGCCTACTCTAAAAGCCTTCTATCTCTATCAGGGCAAAAGTGTAAGATCTTGCCTCCACTCTGCCTACTGCGACTGATCTTTTGTATCACCGTCAAATACAATCCTGTCATTCAATTAAAAAAGAAATTTTACCAAATAATTTTCAAATTCCTTCAAAGTCCTTTACAAGCTGCTACAATATTATCTTTTCAGCCTTTCATTATAGACTCTTATCTTGACCCTGTGCTCTGACCAAACTGGACTACTCATTCTCCCATACACACTCCATACTTTCATTCTTCCCTGTGCCTGCAACGTATTCTCCACCTCTGTTTCTGTGGAATTCTTACCTATTCTTTAAAGCCCAGTTCCAATGCCAGTTTCTCCAGAAGTCTTCCCTTATTCCCTCTTCACCCAAATTAGTAACATCTCCTCCTCATAGCTCAAAAAAGAATTTTTCTTATATTTTTCATATGCAGTTAAGTGTAATTTAAATTACAGTTATAGTTATTTACAGTTATGTGTCAGAGACCCCTAGTGTAAGTTCCAGGAAGGCTGGAATATTATCTTCCTCTAGCACTTATCACAGAAGTCTGCACAGAGTAAGTATTAATCCTTGCTGTCTTTAAAGTTACTATTATAATTATTATTGTTATTTCTCCTACAAGTACATTATCATATTAAGTTTAGAAAAGACTTCAACCAGCAGAGCTGTATATCAGGCATACACTCCAGCCAACAAGATCAAAGGGAACATGGGCAAAGGCATGGAAGTAGGAAAATGCAATGTGCATTTAGCAAATAGACTGCATTGGCTGCAACAAGTATTGAGAGATTACAGTGTATTATTCATTTAAAATTAAGAGGAAAAGTAACTGTAAGAAATAATGGTATTACTATTAAATACAATAAACATAAGAGACATCTAGAAAGAAAAACATAAAGCTTAGAAACATTAAACTACAAAATGAAGGAAATATGGCTAGATGGCTATTCATTTGGAAAAGATCTGAAGGTTTTAGTGGAATGCAAGCCCACTGAGTCAAGAATGTGATTGCAGCCAAAAAATCAATGAGATGTTAGGCTTCAATAAGAAGCATAGTATCCAGTACTAGGGAGGTAACAGTCTCACTTTATTCCGTCCTTTGCAGAACATAACTACAGGATTATGTTCAGCTCTGGGTGTCCCATTTTAGGATCGACATTGAAGAGCTGGTAAAAATGGTGAAGGGCTCCAAGATAATGCCATATAAGTGGGATCATTTGAAGCAACTAGGGATGTTTAGTCTGCAGAAAAGAAGGTTGGAAGGGATGGAAATGAGAGCTGTCAAAGCATGTGTAGGGCTGTCACTTGTAAGCAGAATGAGATTTGTTCTGTTTGGCTCAAGAAGCAAGAATTAGAAGGAACAGGTGGATGCTGCAAAGATGCAAATTTAGGCTTGAATTGAGGAAAACCTTTCTGATAATTAGAGCTGTCCCAAAGTATAAGAAAGATATTACATTTTACCTCCCTTGTGCCTAGGGAGGTGATGGTTTCCCTGGGATGACCACTTATAGGGCATGCTATAAAGGGGATTCTTGCTTAGGAAGGATGTCAGGTGGTCTGGATTGACTCAAGAGTTCTCTTCTACCACTGAGGTTCTGTGCACCTGTGACTAATATAAAAATGACTCTTGCTAAGACTATGAAATACACAAAATAAATTAAAGCTCTGGATAATGGATATCCAACTTCAACATTCTCTATTTTGTGAAAATGGCTAATCCATAGCAGTCTGAAGTACAAGAAAATTGCTCACTGTATGTGATAAAAGAGAATTATCTTTTTACATCTGCAAGCTTATGGTAAGAGTGAAATTCTTATTCATTCACATTAACCAGCTAACTGCGATTAATGACCATAAAGGTACCCAATATTACAAAAGCAAGCAAGCATTGTCTAGAGCTGTACTGTGGCTATAAATTTCAGAGTGAAAAAAACAAAAAGTTAAAATAAAAATTGTAATAGAATTCTCAATTGTTAAGCTTTCTTAGGTTGGGAGTATGTACAAACTACTTTTCTTGAATATCTCAGGACCCTAGTATGTGTGATGGTATTTAGAGAAGATCCATGAGGTGATAAACAGACAAAAATGAAATATTTATGTCCCCTAGGGTGAGACAATCTAAAACTAGTGCTCTCTGTAACTACAGTATCATGGTTTCCTTTGGGTAGTACTGACATGTCATAAGAGAAAAAGAATAAACAATGGTATGTAACAGGGGCAGCTAGGTAGTGCAGTGAATAGAGCACTGGCCCTGGGGTTAGGAGGACCTGAGTTCAAATCTGACCTCAGACACTTAACACTTACTAGCCATGTGACCTTGGGCAAGTCACTTACCCCCAATTGCCCTGCCTTCCCCCCTCCAAAAAGTAAAAAAAAAAAAAAAAAGAATGGTACATAACAAATGTGTATATGTCTAGTATGACCTTCAAATAAACAAATAAATAGCCTACAATTTATGTCCTGGTCAGACAAAACAACTCCAGTTCTCAGGGATCTCTCTTTTAGGTACAGAGTAGCATAAATGGAGTTCTAATTATTTTCTGAAGAATCTAGTTTACAGACTACACTTGAGAAAACATTTCTAATGGTGATTCAAGGGGGAAAAAAAATTAAACCATAGACACAATAATTCAAAGTAGTATGGAAACATTGAAGGCACTTTTCCTGAGGGCTGTTGACCAAATTTAGAGATCTGAATTTCCCAGAACCAAAACCACGATGCACTTTTAACAATAATTTGATCAAAAATGTCTACAGAATCCTCTTTATCTATTTGAAAGAAATTATGGACTCAATTGGAGCACTTGTTTTAACTGCTTAGAAAAAAAAATCAGTAACAAGTTACAAGTGCATGATTAAAGCATAACATTAAAATCAAATCAACTTTGTAAGTTATCTAAATAGCCTCTGCTCAGTGAATAGTGGCACAGAGGCATTTCAGATTTTCAGATTCCAACAAATCATGTTGTAACAGTAACTCCCTCCTTCCTCCCTGCCTCCCCTTTTCTAATTCTCCCACAGCTCAGAAAATGAGCTAGAGAACCTGGTATTTATCTTCCAGCATGATCAGCAGTTTTTACTTCTCAATTTGATATGCTATTCTTTATTTGCTACACAGCAAGCTAACTTGTTAGATAGCTTTATCACCAATTCAAAACACTTTGGAAAAGCTAGCTTTGTTTAGTTGACTTTCCTTCTTTGCTCCTAACTGGGCCCAGTTCCATTGAGGAAGACTGATGAGAGTACAATCAAGGTCCTGAAGTATATCCACAACAGGTATGGGAAATTTACAAACCACTGACAATATGACAGATTTTGAATCATGTTTTAGAAGCCAGTTTTTAACTCATGTAAGAAAGTGGGAGTTGAATTTAAATGAAGTCTATTTTCAACCTTTTTTTTGGCAAAAATATCCTCATGTGCATTTAACATTCATAGGTTCTGTCATGTAAGCAGTTTGTTGTAGGACCTCAAAGTAGCTCTCTATTCAAAACCAAAGGGATCTCTTGCTTTTGCTTACTAATACAGTATTTCTCCACACCACCACCACCACCACCATTAACAACAAAGCATGCCTTTATTCTCTAGTTGACGGAAATTTAAAGGAAAAGGCTGCTGTACTGCCTAAGAGAGAAAAAAAAAATGCTCATAAAATATAACTAAAATTCTGGTGTGCTTTTTCTATAAAGAATACTGAATTGCATATAAGAAGGAAAAGGTCTCTCTTCATAGAGTCTGTTCACATTGAGGAAAGTGTTTGAAACCTGGAATTCTACAAGTAAGTGCTATGTTAATCACAAGCAATCAATAGGGTTTGATTACATTTGTGATATTAGTTTGGTTTGTACTGTTTATGCTGGTTTTCCTAGGTCTGTAATTTAGCAAAGCACGGACTAGTTAATTATAATGAACAATCCATCTGAAAATGTGAGCATGCTGAGAAATTTTTTAAACTGAGTAATGCAAGAGAATATATCAAAACTTGGGCTACAATCTGGAAATTGAGTACAGTCAGATCAACAGAAAAGGGGGAAGGGCTTTTAATCTAGTTCCTTAATCAAAGCTAAAAAATACCCTGTGAGGAAGAGATAACAAAAATTCCCATAGGAGTTCTGTAAAAGTATAAATGTGTAGTAGGTGTAGTAGAGTTTGGAATACTGAAATTGAATCATCAAAATCTAATTCTTGAAAATACTCATCATGATTGAATTGTAAGGGGATTTAACAATTTTTACCCACTTGCAGTCAAATTTAGTTTCAGCTAAGAAAAGGAGTGTGGACAACACAAAAATGAGCCATGGCAGGGCAAACCCTAAATACAAACCTACTTAACTTTAGCCATGTCTGGATCTGAACCTTAAAATCCTATAATTTGGAGGGGAGGGGGAAAAGCTTTCCTGAGCATTTTAAATTATCAGACCTAGAGGGAGAGTCATTAGTGATGGATGTTAGCCAAACTATCAAACTATACCAATGCAGCTTGGTTATTAATAGTTTCACTTTACTGTAATCATATGCAGAAAAAAACAGTAACACCACTACATAATCTATTGCAGACTACTTTCAAAATCACTCTAAAAATATCACATGGTCTGTACTTACACTGGTGTTTCCCAAAGGAATTCCAAGGATCATCAATAGCTATGTTTAGCCACGCTAGTTTCTCTTAGCATTAGAGTATTTGTGTTCTTCGTAATGTCTATGCTTTTAAAATGAGTAAAAATTGCTTATAATGGTTAATAAAAAAACAAGCCCGCATCTGCTAGGTGAGTCATTCAAAGAGCCATTCATAGAATTATTTGTTTGTTTCCTACCTATGGTAAGAAAGTGTGGAAAAGTGAGGAAAATGGTGGAATATTTGCTCTTAAGAAGTGGTATATGGTTTAAAGGAAAAGGCTTTATGGTATACCTATATACCTTTATGGTACATAGAAGCTTAAGAACCACTGTCTGAAATATACACAAATAGAAAATACTACTAGAAAGTAGGTATAATTAGTGTAACAGGGGCAGAATGTATCATGAAATCAGGATTAAGAAAATGCATTGTAGAGTAGAAAAATCTGCAGGTCAAAAGATCAGTGCTCTGCCATTCCTTAGCTCTGTAATCTTGGACAAATTACTTAAGCTCTACTGGCCTCTATTGCCTAGAAAATGGGGGAGCTAGACTAACTATGGAGTTCTTAACCTTTTTTTTTTGGTAGTCTGGTAAAACCTATGGACCCCTCAGTATAATGTTTTTAAATGCATAAAATAATGCAATAAATGCGATAAAACATAAGATTAAAAAGGAACCCAATTAGATTGAAATACAGTTATCAAAATAAACAAGTAAACAAGTTCATGGTTCCCTGGTCAAGAATTCCTGGGCTTTAAAATTTTTAAAGGTTCCTTTTAGCCATAAGTGAAAGAAATGAAATCAATTGTCAAGTTACCTAATTATAAACAGAATTAAGTACAGAACTACTAAAATTCTTTAAAATAGCTTTATTTGAGCAAATGCTGTTTAAATGAAAAAAGTACTGGTTTAGAAAAAGGTATCACATATAAAATAAATGTTATTGATAGCTTTCCTTTTTATATTACCTAGATTTCCCAACATATCCTTCCTCTTCCCAGAGAGCTGTTCTTTATAAAGAAGAAAAAAAAGGGGAGGGGGGGGAAACAGTGCAGCAAAACAAACCTATACGCTGAAAATATCTGACATGGTCTGTAGTGCGCCACACCCATAATCTCGTACCTGTGCAAAAGACAAGGGGGAAGAGCCTCCCCGTATCTCTTCTTTCAGGTCAAACCAGTATCACTATAATTTTACAACACTCATCTTTTGTTTCATGGTCATTCTTTCCATTTATATTCTTTTATCTATTTATTTATTTTTCCTTTTTGGAAGGGGAAGACAGGGCAGTTGGGGTTAAGTGACTTGCCCAAGGTCACACAGCTAGTAAGTGTTAAGTGTCTGAGGCCAGATTTGAACTCAGGTCCTCCTGACTCCAGGCCTGGTGCTCTATTCACTGCCTCTTTCCTGGCTCTGGTTACTTCACTTGAATTGGTTCATGTAGGTTTTTCCATGTTTCTCTGAATTTACTGGGTTCCTTGTTCTTTACAGCAAAATAATACTACATTACATTCACATCCCATAACTTGTCTAGCCATTGCCTAATCACTGGGCATCTACTTAGTTTCCAATTCCTGGCTACTACAAAAAGTGTTTCTATACATATTTTGGTGCAGATGGGCCCTTTCTTTTTATCACTGACCTCTATGGGGGCTAGTAGTGGAATCTTCGTGGCGAAAGGCATAGCCATTTTAGTCACTTTGTTTTCATAATTCCACAGTGCATTCTAAAATGGATCAATTCATTGCTGCATTATTGTGTTTGTCTTTTTCATACTCCCTCCAACACTGGCCACATCCACTTTTGTCACCTTTGCCAATTTGCTAGATATGAGACAGGAACAATTTGAAGAAAGGCTTAAGTAACTCTCTGGGAGGCAACATGATGCAGTGGATGATAAGCTAATCTTAATAGTCAGAATGACCTGGGATCAGGGCCAACCTCTGATAGAAAATAGATAGGAGCTGTTCATATCACTTAACTTCTCAGTGACCTGGGCAACTCTAAGATTCTAAGCTGCATAGAAGGTACTGGCAGATGGAGTTTTCTCACTTCTGAGTTCCCTATACCAATGAAATCACAGTTCTAGCACCTATCCTCCCCATAAATTAACCTGACCTTCTTTTTCAGTCCCCGACAACTTAGCTGTAATACTTAACAAACAGATATACTTCATTCAACTTGCCTACGTAAGTGCTCAAACTGTTTATTAATTGTAAAGTCGGAAGACTATCTTCGGGCAGAAGCTTTTTATACTATTGAAAATGCTGACAGAGAATTCCCATAACTAAAAGACAAAAATCCACGAGAGTAAATTCAGTTCTTTGATCTCAGTGTGATTGTGGCCAAAGATGTTTCAGTTTTCTAACAGAATGCCCATCTTCCCTCTGTGCATAATGGCCATCTCTTGGGCTTGAAGAGAGAAGCAAAGGAGGCAGTACTTCTCAGGAGTCCACACCTCAAATGATCCTTCATGTAAGCATGAAAGGAAGCATCGGAGAGCTGTGCAGTCTCCCTTCTCAGCTGTCTGACAGAGTGCTCACTCATTCACTGCAGGGTCACATTTGGATGTGCCTTCAAGATAAGCTCCAACTGTAAATGTCAGCTTTTTTATTCACTCCCTCGTCCTTTCTTTCCATTTCTCTGATTTCCATTATTTATCTCTGCCTATTTTTTCCCCTGTTGTACAGAGCCAGTTACAGTCTTCATTGGAACGACTACAGTTTATTGGACAGTATCTTCCAGAGAGGATCGGGCAAACAAAAGGGGACAGACAGATCAACATTATGGCATCAGCAGGTCTACAGCTCCTTGCTTTTATTCTAGCCTTATCTGGCATCTGTGGCATAATCACAGCCACACTGTTGCCAAACTGGAAGGTAAATGCAAACGTGGGCTCGAATATCATAACAGCTATTATTCAACTTCAAGGGCTATGGATGGACTGTACATGGTACAGCACTGGGATGTTCAGCTGCACAGTGAAACACTCAATCCTAGCCCTACCTGTCTATGTGCAGACTGCACGGACCACCATGGTACTGGCTTGCATCTTCTCGGCTTTGGGGATTTGCATTTCCACAGTGGGCATGAAATGTACGCGGTTAGGAGGTGACAGACAGACCAAAAATCGTACTACTTTTGCTGGAGGACTATGTTTTATTCTCTCAGGTGTATGTGGTTTAATACCCACATCATGGTACATGAAGGAAATAATTTCAAATTTCTGGGACCCAACAATCCCAGAGCACAATAAACATGAACCTGGAGGAGCTCTCTACCTTGGATTAATTTCAACAGTAGTACTATTTGTTGCAGGTGCGATTTTCTGCACTTCCTGTTTAAAAAGGCATCAAGAAGCTAGGCACTATCCTCCCAAGCAGCAGGACACCGTAACCACTCAGCCAGAGAATAATGCAGGCTACCACCTGAAAGATTATGTATAAATAACTGTGTACTATATATGGTGAATGAAATGCCAGACGTGTTTATTTTTTTTTTTACTTTAGATTAAAAACAATTCAAAATCATATTTAACTGTCTTCATTAGATGCTATAGTACGTTACTATTAACAAGGTATCTTATATTACAGGATTTTTTAAACTGCTGGTTCCTTTCACATTTAATACTCAAGGTTTATTTGAAAAAGTATTATGAGGCAATTTGTGGCTAATTAATGCTATAGCTTACTTGTTGAAGCATTAGTTTAAAGTGGATTAACTGTTCCAAAATGTGTGCTTTTGAGGTTTCATTTTGAGTATTAAGCAGGACTAAAATTTATACTAAAGCTCTGTGTCCTGCTTTTAAACAGAAGTAACATCTGGTTTTGCTTTCCAATTCTCTAACACCATGGTAACTTGGTTCTTTTTTTTTAAAAGCCACAATATATAACTGCATGTCAGGAGCTGAGGAGCTGTCACTGCCATTCAGATGTTGCCGAAAATGTCCCTCCCAAGCCCCCACCCGCTGTTTAGTATCTCTGGCCCCCTTTCTCTTTTGCATTTCAAAGGAAATGTTTACATAAGTTTCCAACTGTTGCTAATCTTTCAGCCAAACAGTTCAGGCTCTATCTAAGAAGGAACAAATTGGTAAAAGTCATCAGGAGAAAGAAAACACTTAGGACCTTTAATCTATCAAATATAAGCTATATAATAATAATAATACATGTGAAAAAATAACATGATTATCCTTCCTACTTCCATTATCCATCAAGGTGTGAGCTCTCTGGGAAGTATTCCTTCATTTACTTCCCATCATTTCGATTTTCTCCCTCCTTCATTTAATCTTAGATAAATTGTCATATATGTAGGTAATAAATGTTTATTTTCAAATTCTTTGCCCTTTTATTGCCAGGCCTGATTTAAGCAGACAAGGTCACTATTTTCTTTTAAATAAACTACCTCCAATAAAATAACTAAAATGAAAGTGTTTTGAAATTAAAAAATTCTATAACCATTTTGCTTTGGTCCAAATCTATAGTGGTGTAAGGAACTCTTGATAAGCCTCCCTATTGCTAGCTGTTCTGCAACTTATAAAAAAATCTCTCAAAGGGCTGGCATGAAGGCCTGAGATGTTAAATGACTTCCTAGGGTTATATTGCCAGAATGTGTCAGAGGCTGACCTTGACCCCCAGTCTGCCTATCATTACAACACTTTTGTCTCTTACAAATCTAAGGTTATCAAATATCAAACTCTAATGTGGAAGAGCAGAAAATCTGATCTCCAAATGTCTATTTAAGTAGAAAGGAAACTTAGGATGATCTTGAGGATCCAATAAAGCTGATATATTTAAGTCAATTTTATAAGTCAAGTAATATAATTTCCAATTATTTCAAACTACTACAGAAATATCTGTAACTGTTACTTATTAATGCATATTCATTAGTTTATAAGATTATGAATTCCTAATATAGTAATGCCACTGGAAATGGTAACTTTTATATGTTGCTAATAAAAAACAGAATTTTTCTTTGTCACATAGGGGAAACAAACTAATTTTCAAAACTACTTTACTGCACATATTAATGGCTATCATCATCAGCATTATAGTGCAATTTTAAAGGAAGTAACTAAAGTGAAGAAATATTTCATAAGAAAATTACAGATGGTCCTATAGCTGTTCAAAATGTTTTAGTTTAATTGTTCAATGGTAGTCATTTTCTAAATGAGCAAATGAATCTAAAGAAATGCTGTCTGACCAAAAATCCCAACTTTTACATGATACTTTACTTTTTAACTGGAGTAATTTTGCTTTGATATCTATGATGTTCTCTTACATTGCTTAATGCGGTTGCATTTACTTTGATCAGTTCTCAAATGAAAAAGAAAGGAAAAATGTTTTATATGATCAATCAAATTAGGTTTGGAATATTCTTTATTCTTCATTTTAATGGATTTTCATATTTAGATATGGGCAAGTCTAATATTTTAGGAATTCAATCAAGTTAGCAAGCAATTATTAGGAACTTTGCTAAGTTCTAGGGTTACAAAGAAAAACTAAAAACTGTCCCTGCCCTCAAGGAGCTTTCGTTCTAACTGGAAAGACAAATAAATACATAAATGTAAGATACATCTTAACTAGACACAAGGTAAAACAGAAGGAAAGACACTAGCACCTAACGGACTTAAGATACTTAGGACAATCTTGATTGTTCACACTAATGATGAAACACTGTAAAGTCTGAACTCAAGGTAAAGCAAGAACTAATAATCTGTAACGCTCAGTCCTGTACCTACTCTTTGTTAAGGGAAGGACATAATCATTCAGACAGACAGCAAAATGCCAACCTAGAAGAGCTGGCTTCTCTCTTTAATATGCAAATAAGTACAAAGAAAATTTAGTAGAGCACCTTCATTCAGAAGTACTTATTTGTTTTGATCTATTTAAATTAACTGCTACAATTTCTGAAATAGACTGAGTTTTAGTCAAACAGGATGATACTGATCACAAATTAAGTAGTAAAGGGGCAGCTAGGCAGTGCAGTGGATAGAGCACAGACCCTGGAATCAAGAGGACTTGAGCTCAAATGTGGCCTCAGACACTTGACACTAGCTGTGTGACCCTGAGCAAGTCACTTAAACCAGAATGCCTTGTTCTCCCCCCGCCCCACCCAAAAAGTTAAGTAGTAAAGTAAGCAGAGAGGGTATTAATATTAACAGAAAATTGAAAACAAGGTCTACTAAGAATAAAGCCAAAACAGATATCCACTTCAAATCAGCATGATCTTACTATCATTTTAAAGAGTGAAAATACTATTCATTCCAAGTATACATTTCTTTATTTTCACAGGGAACTAAAAGTTTAGTTTTACAGAAGAACACTCTTGGTATGTAGACTCACAAATTTATAACTGAACAGGGCATCTTAGAGTTCAATCTGATAAGACTGTTGCTCAGGGTCAATGGAAAGATGCTACCTTACAACAGTGAGAGGACAAAATTCCTCAATTCTTTTTTTTGTTTCCATTTTTCTTTGCCTTTGGATTGGAAAGCAGAACAATGATACCCAATTTGAATAAGGTGATAGGAAAAGAACACTCAATTGCCTAAATAAAATCAAGGCACCTGGTCATGAGGAATTATATCTTTAGGAACTGAAAAGAATAGGCAGATGTGATTGTCACTGACATGACATATATACACAAGACTAGAGATGGACAAATGTTATCTCAGTTTTCAAAAAGGGAAGAGAACTCTGCAAACAGTAAGTTTAAATCTGATTCCTGGCAAAATCCTAGAATGTTATTATTTTAAAAAGTGAAGAGTGAACATGAAAGCAATGATTACAAAAAGCAGCACTGTTTCATTAAGAATAGGTCTAGTCAAACTGGCTCTGTTTCCTTTTTTAAAACTGTTACTAAACTGGTAGATCAAGGAAATATTATAGATAATCTAAATTTTAATAAACCATTTCATAGTCCCTTATGCTCTTCTGGTAGAAAATATGTACAAATGCAGGCTAGATGATAGTATAATTAAATGGATGAAAAACCAGGCAAATGATTGGATGTAGATTTCAACTTGAAAAGAGGTCTCTAATGGAGTGCTTGACATTGTGATATTTTTCATTTTTAACAACAATTTGAATAATAGCAAAGAAGGCACAGTTATCAAATACATATACAGCAAGGTTAACACTCTGGATGCCATCATCAGAATCCAATAAAATCTGGACAGGTTAGGACATTGGACAGAAAGTAACAAGATGAAATTTAATAGGGACAAACATGATGTTTTATACTTGTATTCAAAGAAAATGACTTTACAAGTATAAGATGATCAAGGTATGCTTAGACAATAGTGTCACTGAAAAAAAAATTTTAAGGATTTTAGTGGACCACAGGCTCAATGAGTCAACAATGTATATGGCAGCCAAGAAAATTTTATGTAATATTGGACTGCATTTACAGAGGTATTGTTGTTGCTGTTCAGCTGCTTTCAGTCGTGTCCTATTCTTTGTGACCCCATCTGGGATTTTCTTTTTTTTTTTTTTATTTAAAATTTTTTTTTCTTTTATTTTAGTTTACATCATTTATTTCCACGAAATTTTGAGTTACAAATTTTCTCCCCATCTTTCCCCTACCCACCACCCCAAAACAACCATCCCAGTGGATCCCCCCTCCCCCAATCTAATCTCCCCTATGTCTTCTTCCCCCCTCACCCCTCTGACTTTCCGGTAGGGCAGGATGGATTTCCCTACCACAGTGCCTGTGTATCTTAATCCCAGTTGGATATAGTTAATAATAATATTAATAATAATTGTATATATATAATGTGTATATATATACATATATACACATATATATTTTTAATATTTGATTATAGAACTTTAAATTCTAGATTCTTTTTGTTCCTCCCTCATCACCCATCCCCACTGGAAGGACAAGCAATCAAATATAGGCTGAACATGTGTAATTATGCAGAACCTCTCCACAGTGAGCATATTGTGAGAATCTGATTATATGTCCCTTCTTCCTATCCTGCACCCCCATCCACTCTCTACCCTGTCCCTGTCCCTGTCCCTCTACAGAAGTGTGAACTTTCATCAACCTTCTCCCCACCCTGCCCTCCCCTCCATCACCCCACCTCTCATCCCCCTTCCCCCTACTCTTCTATGTGGCAAGATGCCCAGTTTAGAGTTTATGTCATTCCTTGCCTAAGCCAAATTCAGTGAGAGTAAGGTTGACTCTTTCCCTTTTGCCTTCCTGTTCTCCCCCCTATTGTAACAATTATCCTTTGCCTCTTCCATGAGATGCTGAACCGCAT
>JAQQSU010000655.1:0-19433 GCA_028627135.1 Pseudochirops cupreus | reverse complement strand
TTATTATTATTATTGACTACATCCAACTGGAACTTGAGATACACAGGCACTGCAGTTGGGAGATCCATTCTGCCCTACCAAAAAGTGACATAGGAGAGAATAGACTGGGGGAGGGGGGAAACACTGGGATGGCTGTTTTGGGGCGGTGGGTGGGGGAAAGACGGGGAGAAAATATGTAACTCAAAAAAAATTTAATAAAAAAACAAAAAACAAAAAAGAATGTATGTATTTGGAATGTTCTGCTTACTGTGTGTCCTTGTCAGTAGTCTAAGCAAAGGAAAACAGGACTCTACCATTATTTCCCTGAATGTCTGCATGGCAAGGAAAGAGTAAACTTAATTACAAGACTGTCTTGGGCAGCATGACATTTACTTCTATATTCAGCCTATGTTGTTGCGGGGGGAGGGGGGGGAACTCTCCCTCTCACACCTACCTGACGTAATCTTCACTTTCAGCCACTTTTTCAGGCACTCTTGGTGGACAAACTGCAGACTTCCCACGCAGCCACAGGGCTCCAACAGCGGGTTGGTCAGGGAACCCCCAGCTATCTGACAGATGCGGCACAAGTCTCCCTCCTCTTCTGAATCCTCCTCTAGAAGACTAAATGGAAAACAAGCCCCATGTGACCAGGCAGCTACATTCTCCCAATTGCCCATTTCCACAAATGCTAGTTCTTGGGTGTGAAGGATAAAAACAGAGATAGATTCTCTGCTGATTTCTACTTCCTGTTAACCAGTTTCCAATCTTTACCATCAAAGGCCCTCATTCTGCTGTTTTGTATATTGTTGCCTTAAACTTCTGTAGTTCCATATAACATGATTAAGGATTCTCAAACTGTCTTCATAGCAGTTCTAGATAGACAAATATGAGGCTCAACTATGATGTTCTTCCTACATGGAGCTCAGTGTGCAGGTGAGAAAACTTAAGAGAACTCTTTGCTTCCTGTTATTTGAAAGTAAAACAGCAAAACTGGACTTTATATTATGTGATGAGGGCATTAGATTGGGTACTACCTACATCAATCACATAGTGAATGTGGGTCAACAGAGAACAAACAGGATTAAGGAAGGCAAAGATAAGGAGACTCTGCCCCCTCCCCGCAAAGACCAAACTCATAGGATCTGAAAACAGGATACTATGTATGTCAATATAATAAGAACAGTAGACTCTATTAAATATGAAATAGTAGAATCTATAAAAAAGGATCACATCACAGAATAATTTAAAAACCACCTCTTTGGGGGAAAAACTACATGGATTCTAAAAGGGGAAAATTATGTCTGAATTACCTTTGAGGGAGTAACTATGCATATGGATAAAATAGAACCAGTGGAACCATTTCAGAATGCATCTAGGTTTTCAAAAAAAAATCTCTGGAAAAAATTTCATGTCAAGGATTCTATATATGATATACACAGGACTTTTAATTCCTGTACATTGAGGGTTCTTAACCTTTTCTGTGTCGTAGGCCCCTTTGGCAATCTGATGAAGCTTAGAAACCTCTTCTCAGATGAATGTTTTTAAATATACAAAATAAAATAAAATACATAGGATTGCTAAGGAAACCAATTTTTTTGAAAATTATAAAAATATTTTAAAAAGACCCACAAATTAATGGACTCCAAGTTAAGAGTTCTTCCTGAAGACACTTAAATTTGACCATCTTCTTAATATTCCTCCAGGGCCATGGGCCACTCCCAAGGGGTTGATTTGAGCATCTCACTGAACCGTGCAACTGGTAGGAGCCACAGACAACAGTGTGTGTACAAAGGGAAAGGATACAAAAAGACAGCAGCAACATCAATGATTGTGATTGCTGTAGGAAGCTTCTGTATAACTCTGTGTATGAACAGAAAAGTGGCAGATGTTTCACTGTGAATAAATGCAAGGTAATATATTGAGGTAAAATAACCATAGGATGATGGAATTATTAGTTGCATCCTGGAACCAGACACTGATATATGTTGCTGTAACCCTATACCCTCCTCTCCATTTCCTTTCCCCCCAACCATCTCTCTCCCCCCCAAATATTAAGGACATTATCAGGAAGTGTAAATAAAATTATTATCCTCTCCTTTATATAAATTCATCCTTCACTGAAGTATTCCAGTGTCTTATCAAGTCATGCAAGGCAACCACAGGTTCTCAAAGATGACCCTACTATGCTGGAAAGGCTTTCAATATGGGTTCTGCACTAGACTGCTTTGTCATCGGAGGATGTAATCTGATGTAAGATTGAAGAGACATGAGCCAGAAATTTGGTCACCAGGTGATTTTTTTTTGATAAAATAATCTCACCAAATCATCTATTAAAGGATGAAGAAGTGGGGATCTACTTTGGTGGAGAGAGTACTCACATGAATATGCAAGCTGGGGCACTTCTCATGAAGCTGGGTATATATGCTGTGGTCCTTTGCCGGGAAGACACAAATTCCTAATTAGTTCCCAGGGACTGGTGGGTTTCATTGAAAACAACTGGCTACTGAGGGGTGTGTGTGTGTGGGACAAGAATCTCCTGAAGGAATCTCCTCCCTCTATAGTCTGTCAGAAAGCTTGTTAAAAACAAAACAAAACAAAACAAAACTCCTCCCTTATCTTCTGGAACTTTGTTTCAAAACTTTCTATCTTCTTGGACTTTCAGCAATAGGGGAGAAGGGATTTCTCTTCCTTCTTCTCTTCCAACCCAATAGGCAATAAGGGCTTGCAGGGGAGACACACAGATTTGCTTTGATAGATCTGAAGCAGGACCTAGGGTCTCTGGCTGTATTCTCTTGCCCTCCTGTGAAGCACCACTTTCAGGAAGGACCTATAGCAGGACAACAAAAGAAAGGCATACCCAGACTGGCTGAAAAATCTGGGTTGTACCTTACTTAGTTTGTGCAAATCTGAGATGAATATAAAATAAAGGTCAAGTTTTTCCACAAAGGGACTATGGAGGAGGAGGGGAATACAATGAGCAATGGTTCTTTTTGGAGAAAAGTCCTATATTTCATGTTAATGTATGTGTTAATGCACTCCTGTGAGCAGTGATATTTTTCCTCTCTGAGAAGCATGCTGTTATGAAAATTGCCATCTGCCATGCAGCCAGCACCCCACAAAGGAATTCAGGAACTTTCAGACTCAATGGATAGCCACCAAAGGGGCAAGCATCCATTTCTTGGGATCATTAGCCTCTGACCTGTGCTCAGAGAAGAAAACAGACTGGCAGAAGAAGGCAGCCAGAGACTTGAGGCCTGCCAAGGCAGGTATAGATGCCCCCGCTGCAGGCCACTGTGGGGGAGGGAGGAAAGAAATCCCCTCTCCTCCTTGCTAGAAAATCCAAGGGAAAAAAAGTGCTGGAATAGAGAGAGACCCAAAAAAGAAGAGAAGTCTTCTCATAGATGGGGTGGGAGAATGTTATTTCACAAGAGTCCCTCCCTTTTATACTGAATTGCCAGTTATCTTCAACAAAACTCCTCAATGACTAAGGAGTAATTAGGAATTTCTGCGTAGTCTCATCAAGGTATATGTGCCTCAGCCAGGGACCAGACCACATATACCAGCTCCATGACGGGTACTGGGTGTAGTAACACCAGAAAATCAGGGCTTTCTCTGATTATATCTACAATTATATATCCTGGACATACAAATATATAAAACTACGGTGCATCTGGGACAGTGTGTGTGCTTTTTTGGCTGATGTCCCTGAAGAAACATAATGAAACTAGACAAAATCCACAGAGAGGAAGTTAGAGGGATTAGTGGAGATAGTTGTGAAAATCAACTAAGAAGATTAAGACTTTTCCCTGAAAAGAAGAAAATTGAGGGGTCCATAAAATCATTAAAGACATGATCAAGAGGATGATAAATTAGCTTAATTAACAAATCCTGGCTGACTACATCTAGGGGTTATTCCTTGAAGCTAGAAAAATAAGTTTGGTACGATCAGAGTATTACATTGCAGAAGGGTAATAAAGTCATTTTATATATATATGAGTATGTAAATATGTATATATGTGTGTATTAGGCTGAGAGGAAAGGGGTGGAGGCACAAGCATTGATAGAGCATCTACTACGTGACAGGCACTGTGGTGATTTTTTTTAAACAAATACCTCATTTGATCTCTACAATAACTCCTGAGGTAGGTGCTATTATTATCCACGCTTTACCAAAGAGGAAACTGAGGCAAACAGAATTTAAATGACTTGCCCAGAGTCACAAGCTAAGGTTTGGGGCCAGGTCTGAACTCAAGCTTTCCTAGTGCTCTCTCTCCACCCCTTTCCTCAGACTTGAACCTTCTCCTGTAACAAAGAAAAACAGTTAAGCAGAACACCTGAAGGAGTATCAGCATCTTAGTGTACACAACATTACTGCCCAGTGGTCTCCCTCTCCCTCTCTGCTAAGAGAAGAGTGATAAATATCTTCATCTCTTCTTCAGGACCATCACTAGTTTTCTTGGTTCTCAGACTCTGGTTTCCTTGTAATGATATTTCCATGGATACTATTGTAGTCATTATCTTTAGGTTCTGTTTATTTCATTCTGCATCAGTTTATGCAAACCTTCCCATGTTTCCCCTCTTGAATTCCTCCTATCAGTTATTTCTTACTGCACTATGTAATTCTGCTACATTTACATACCACAATTTGGCCATTTCCCAGTCAATGGGCAACGACTTTGATCCCAGTTCTTTGCTACCACAACAAAGAGTACTGTTCTGACTAATGTGCTCCCTATGGGCTCTTTCACCTTACTGGGGTATGTGCCCAGAAGGGAGATCTCTGAGTCAAAGGTGGTGGCCAGATGAGTCACTTTTCTCACATAATTTCAATCTTATTTCCAGAACAGTTAGCCCAATTCATAGCTCTGCTAACAGCATATTTATGTGTGTATCTTGCCACATCCTCCCCCATCACTGACTATTATCACTCTTTGGTCATTTTTGCAAATCTGCAGGTTGTGAGATCAAACCTCAGTGATATTTTAATTTGCATTACTCTTAATTCTTAGTGACTGGGAACACATCATATGGTCATACACAGCATATGATTTTTCTTTTGAAAGCTGTTCACTACTAACTTTGGAAGTTGAACCAATGAAACCCTTCCATAATACTTCCCCCTTTGTGTCACTGCTAAACTGAATACTGAGCTAGACGGAGTCAAGGTGCTGTCACTGTATGTTTGTGCATGTGAGGCAACATCAGGTTAGGTGTCAGTAATACACACTCAGTAATATTACCTTAAGTCCAAATCCATTTCTTAACCTTGTAAAGGAACTTGAAACATTGAGTGATGATATTGGGCAGGAGAGATCTGTTCTACTTTCTAAGCATCTTTTCCCCTTCCTTCCTTCCTTCCTTCCTTCCTTCCCTCTTTTTCTTTCTCTCCCTCTTTCTCTCTTCCTTTCTTTTTCTTTCTTTCTTTCACTTGTCAAGCTCTCATTCTGAAACATTTTAAAAAGAGAAAACACTTCTAAACAGTACCAAGATCCAAAGTTCAACGGTTGATATGTGCTTAAAGTTATATTAATATTAGCCACAAGTCTGATACTCAGCTCAACAGAAACTGAATCATCTCTGTGAAAAACTGTGAAGTGTGTGTTTTGTTCCTTCTCATTCACCTCTTTCTGCATCCCTCCTCCCTGAGCCCTAGGACTTGTCTGCCCAAGGATTGCCATCCCCGCAAACTACCTCACAATCCACAATTACTTTCCTCTTCCTTTTTTCTGTGCCTCATTAAAACTCTCATTCCTCTAGTTTCTTGATCCCACCTATCAGGAAGAAAATAGCTTTAGAAACTAATTCATTTTGAGATTTTCCATGACAGTAGCTTACCATGTCACCTCTCCAACAAGTATATGTACGTTTTAAAAGAAAACATTTGTTATAACCAAAGAACAAATCCTTCATGGTAGAGTTTTGGATGGCATAGTAGTTGGAGGAGGTATTTTTGAACAGGTGGTGCTCTGAGTCTCTTTAGAATGGATAGCCTCGGGGTAACTAGGTGGCGCAGTGAATAGAGCAGCAGCCCTGGAGTCAGGAGGACCTGAGTTCAAATCTGACCTCAGACACTTGACACACTTACTAGCCATGTGACTTTGGGCAAGTCACTTAACCCCAGTTGCCCTCCAAAAAGCAAAAAAAAAAAAAGAAGACCGGATAGCCTTTCATGTAATTTAATTTAAAATGGGAAAACAATGCTATTAACTATAATGGTTCCTGTTCCATACTTAGTTATCAAAACAGGGGAGAGCCCTGATGAGTGTGGAGAAAGCAAACATTTTGGCATGGACTATTACTGATTTTGAGAGACTGACACCTATCAAAGCTGACTGAAGAGCAAATGTGAACGTAAATCCTTTTGGTAGGCTCCTTCCGTATTCTCCTAGTTCTGGTCCATCATTACTGAATTTCCCTATTCACAAACAAGTTTCATTTTTGTCTGTCTGGATATAAATGGCTGATAGATACGTAAAGAGAGGAGAAAAGGGAAGGGGTACTATGTTTTTTTTCTAATTAAAAGTAAGGTATAGGTAATGCGTACTTGGGAGAGTTTATCTCAGATCTTTTCCCCCATTCTCACTGATTGCAAATTTATTAGAGCCACAGGAAAATAGCTCAGTTAAAAACATTTCTTTTTGTAGGCATATGCTACCAAAATTCCTTAGTTAAAATGGATTTACCATATAAACACATGATAAAGATGTGTTAAAATTATGCCAATAAACCATTTAGTTAAACTAGTTGTTCACAATTTTGATAATATAGATATGATTAAAGAATTTAATTATTTTAAAAATATATTATTTATTTATTTTGGGAGGTCTTTTTGGAGGGGGGGCGAAGGCAGGGCAGTTGCCCAAGGTCACACAACTAGTTAAGTGTTAAGTGTTTGAGGCTGGATTTGAACTCAGGGCCTCCTGAGTACAGGGCCAATGTTCTAATCACTGCACCACCTAGCTGCCCCTGTATTATTTATTTTTAACATTGTTTTATTTTTAAATTTTAAGTTCCAAATTCTCTCCCTCCTTCCCTTGTCTCCACCTTCCCCACTGAGAAGGCAAGAAGTCAAAATCAATTATACATGTGAAATCATGCAAAACATATTTCCAAATTAGTCATATATTTTTAAAAAGGAAGAAAAATAAAGAGAGAAAATTATACTTCAATTTGCACTCAGGGTTCATCACTTCTCTCTTTGCAGGTGAATAGCATTTTTTCATTATGAGTCCTCTGGAATGGTCTTGGATCATTTTACTGTTCAGAGTAGCCAAGTCTCTCACAGTTGATCATCATTATGATGATGTTGTTACTGTGACACAATGGTCTCCTGGTTCTTCTCACTTCACTTTGCATCAGTTCAAATAGATTTTGCCATATTTTTCTGAACTCCATCTCCTGTCTCATCATTTTCCACAGTACAATAGTACTCCATCACAATTATATGGCACAACTTGTTCAGCCATTTACCAACTGATGAGCAGACCTCAATTTCCAATTCTTTGCCATCACAAAAAGAGTTACTATAAATAGTTTTGTGCATAAGGGTCTTTTTCCTTTTTCTTTGATCTCTTTGGAATGCGGACCTAGTGGTGGCATTGCTGGGTCAGAGTATACACAATTTGATAGCCCTTTAGGTACAGTTCCAAATTGTTCTTCAGAATTGTTGGATATGTTCACTACTCTACCAACAATTCATGTTCTGATATGTGTAAAGTGATACCTCAGAGTTCTTTTTATTTGTCACTCTCCGATCAATAGTGATTTAGTGCATTTTTTCATATGATTATAAGCAGCTTTAATTTCTTCTGAAAACTGCCTATTTATATCCTCTGACTCTTTATTTTTATAAATTTGACTCAGTTCTATAATCAGTACATATTTGAGAGATGAGACCTTTATCACAGAAACTTGTAAAAATTTTTGATATTAGTTCATTGCATATAGTTCTTCTTAGTAAAATGTAGTCTCCCTTTTAATTAGGTCTATTTTTGCTTTTGCTTTGTTGGAGGTCATGATTATTACCCCTGCCTTTTTTTAGTTCAGTTTTACAGCATATTAGATTCTGTTCTAGCCCTATATTCTGTGTGTGCCTTTCTGTTTCAATTGCGTCTCTTGTAAACAACATATTGTTGGATTCTGGTTTCTAATTCATTCTACTATCTGCTTCTGTTTTATGAGTAAGCTTATCCCATTCTCATTCACAGTTATGATTAATGCATATTTCTGTGCATCCCATTTTCTTCTGTTTCTTTTTTTATCCTGTCCCTCCACAAAAGTCTTTTTTGCTTTTAACTACTGCCTCCCTTAATCTGCCCTTCATTTTATCATCTCTCCCTGCCCCCCACATCCTTTGTTTTGTCCCCCTCTTCTTGAACTCCCCTATTGGGTAGGTTACATTTCTATACACCAATGAATGTGCGTGTATATATTCTTCCCTCTTTTAACCAATTCCAATGAAAGTGAAATTTGAGAATTGCTGACCCACCCCCATTTTCCCTTCCACTGTAAAAGCTCTTCCGTGTACACCTCTTTTTTGTGACAAAAATTTCCCCATTCTACCTCACCCTTCCCCTTTCTCCCAGTGCACCCCTCCTATTTCTCACTCCTTCATTTCTTTTTGGAGATCATTCTAACAGAATCAACTCATATCCATGCCATCTGTTTACGAAAACCTCGTTTAACTGAACTAATAAGGATAAAATTCTTAGGAATTACATATATCATTATCCTATTCATAAATGTAAACAATTTAACTTTATTTAGTCCCTTAATACTCTTTTATGTTTACTTTTTTTATACTTCTCTTGAGTCTTGTGTTTAAATGTCAAATTTTCTGTTCAGCTCTGGTCTTTTCATCAGGAATGCTTGAAAGTCTTCTATTTCATTAAATATCCAATTTTCCACCTTAAGGATTATACTTAGTTTTGCTGGATAGTTAATTCTTGGTTGTAACTCTAGCTTCTTTGCCCTCTGGAATATCATATTCCATGCCCGTCCCTCCCTTAATGTGGAAGTTGCTAAATCTTGTGTGTTCTCGACTGTGGAATCATGATATTTGAATTGTTTCTTTCTGGCTGATTGAAATATTTTCTCTCTGACCCAGGAGCTCTGAAATTTGGCTATCACATTCCTGGGAATTTTCATTCTAGGATCTCTTTCAAGAGGTAATTGGTGGGTCCTTTCCATTCTATTTTACCCTTTCTATCTAAGATATCAGGGCAGTTTTCATTGATAATTTCTTAAAAGATGATGTCTAAGGCTCTCTGACTATGGCTTTTAGGTAGTCCAATAATTCTTAAATTATTTCTCCTTGATCTGTTTTCCAGGTCAGTTGTTTTTCCAATGATATATTTCATATTTTTCTTCTGTATTTCATTCTTTTGACTTCTGTTTTATTGTTTCTTGATGTCTCATGGACATTAGCTTATTTGCCCAATTCTGATTTTTAAGGAATTACTTTCTTCAGTGAGATTTTGGACTTCTTTTACCATTAGACCAATTCTGTTAAGGTGTTATTTTCTTCAGTATTTTTTATGCCTTTTACCAAACTATAAATTCCCTTTTCATAATTTTCTTGCATCACTCTCATTTCTATTTTCATTTTTTCTTCTACCATTCTTATCTCTTTCTTTAACTTTTCTAGGAATACTTGTTGGGATTGATTCAATTAGTATCTTTCTTTAAGGTTTTGTTTGTAGCTTTTTTCACATAGTTGCCTTCTTCTGAGTTTATGACTTTATCTTTCCTGCCACTGGAGTACCTTTTAATGGTAAAATTTTTTGTTGTTGTTTGCTCATATATCCAGCCTATTTCTTGCCTTTGAACTTCATATTGAAATTGGACTCTGCTCAGGTGGGGAGAAAAGTTTCAGGCTTTTTCATGCTGCTATTTTCAGAGCTAGTTTTAGGGATTTGCAAGCTTTTGGTACTTTCAAGGTGGTGTGATCCTGAGAGAGGCATGTTTCCTGCACTCTGATCTTTACCCAGGAAGAGCTCCAGGACCCCTGAAGCCACAAGTGTTAGCACTTTCTTTGCCTTGCTCCCTTCTGACCAACCCCCAGCACTTCTTTCTACCCTGGAAATTAGAATCATAAATGTATATATGCAACAGAGTTGCCAACCACTACCAGCCCTACCCAGTGCCAGCAAAGGTAACCTGTTATCTCTTTTTATTTAATTTTTTTCTTTTAAATTTGTTTATTTTTAGTGTACAACATTCAGTTCCATAAGTTTTTGTGTTCCAAATTTGCTCCTCCTCTCTCTCCTCCCTCTCCCTTCCAAAGGCAGCATGAAATCCAATATAGATTCTACCTATACCTTCACATTAAACATTGGTCAAGTTGTAAAGAAGGATTATAACCAATGGAATAAATCACAAGAAAGAAGAAACCAAGCAAACAAAAAAACAAAAAAAGAGAGAGAGCATGTAGTTTGCTTCAATCTGCATTCAAACTCTGTAATTCTTTCTCTGGATGTGGATAGCCTTTTCTATCATAAGTGTTTTGGAATTGTCTTATAACCTTGCATTGCTGAGAAGAGCCCAGTCTATCAAAGTTAGTCATCACAGAAAAAATGTGTCTACAATTGTGTAAAATGTCCTCCTGGTTCTGCTCCCCTCGCTCAGCATCAGTTTATATAAGTGTCTTGAGGTTATTATGAAGTCCATCTGCTCCTCATTTCTTATTGCACAATAGTATTCCATTACATTCATCTACCACAATTTGTTTAGCCATTCTCTATTGGATGGGCATCCTCTTGATTTCCAATTCTTTGCCACCACAAAAAGAGCTGCTATAAAAATTTTTGTACATGCAGGTCCTCTTTCCATTTGTATGCTCTCTTTGGGATACAGCCTTAGGAGTGGTATTGCTGCATCAAAGGCTATGCACTTATTTACAGCCCTTTGGGCATAATTCCAGATTGCTCTCCAGAATGGTTGGATCAGTTTACAACTCCACCAACAATGCATTAGTGTTCCAATTTTCTCACATCCTCTCTAGCATTTATCATTTTCCTTTTTTGTCATCTTAGCCAATCTGACTGGTGAGATGTGGTACCCCAGAGTTATTCTGATTTGCATTTCTCCAATCAATAATGATTTAGAGCATCTTTTCATATGCTTATAGGTATCTTTAACTTCTTCCTCTGGAAACTGCCTTTTCATATCCTTTGACCATTTATTAATTGGGGAATGACTTGTATTATTATAAATTTAACTCAATTCTCTGTATATTTTAGAAATGAGGCCTTTATCAGAGACACTGGTTGTAAAAATTCCCAATTTTCCACTTCTCTCCTAATCTTGGTTACATTAACTTTATTTGTACAAAAACTTTTTGATTTAATGTAATCAAAATTATCCATTTTGCATTTCGTAATGCTCTCTATCTCTTGTTTGGTCATACATTCTTCCCTTCTCCATAGATCTGACCAGGTAAACTATTCCTTGCTCTCCCAGACTGCTTACAGTCTCAGCCTTTATATCTAGATCATGCACCCATTTACATTTTATTTTGGCATATGATATAAGATATTGGTCTATGTCTAGTTTCTGCCATACTGTTTTCCAGTTTTCCCAGCTGTTTTTGTCAAATAGTGAATTCTTACCCCAGAAGCTAGGGTCTTTGGGTTTGTCAAATAGCAGATTACTATAGTCATTGACTGTTGTGTCTCGTGTACCTAATCTATTCCACTGATCCACCACTCTATACCTCAGTCAGTACCAAGTCGTTTTGATGACTGCTGCTTTTTAATACAGTTTAAAATCTGCTATGGCTAGGCCACCTTCCCTAGCATTTCTTTTTATTAAATCCCTTGGTATTCTGGACCTTTTGTTCTTCCAAATGAATTCTGTTACTATTTTTTCTAGCTCTATAAAGTAATTTTCTGGTAGATTTATAGGTATGACACTAAATAGGTAAGTTAATTTAGGTAAAATTGTCATTTTTATTATATTAGCTCAACCTACCCAGGAGCAACTGATATTTTTCCAATTATTTAGATCTGACTTTATTTGTGTGAAAAGTGTTTCATAATTGTGTTCATATAATTCCTGGGTTTGTTTTGGCAGGTAGATTCCCAAATATTTTATACAGTAACTTAAAATGGAATTTCTCTTTCTATTTCTTGCTATTGGACTTCATTAGAAAAGAATAGGAATGCCGAGGATTTATATGGCTTTTTTTTATATCCTGCAACTATGCTAAATTTATTTATCATATCAAGTAGCTTTTTACTTGATTCTCTAGGAATCTTTAACTATATCATCATATCATCTGCAAAGAGTGATAGCTTAGTCTCTTCTTTGCCTAACCTGATTCCTTTGATTTCTTTTTCTTCTCTTATTGCTACAGCTAACATTTCTAGTACCAAACTGAATAAGAAGGGTGATAGTGGACATCCTTGTTTCAGCCCCGATCTTACTGAAAATGCTTTTAGCTTATCCCCATTACAAAAAATACTTGCTGATGGCTTTAGATATATGCTACGTATTTTAGGGAAGACTCCATTTATTCCTATACTTTCTAGTGTTTTTAATAGGAATGGGTGTTATATTTTGTCAAAGGCTTTTTCTGCATCTATTGAGATAATCATATGGTTTCTACTAGTTTTATTGCTGATATGATTGATTATGCTGAGTTTTCCTAATATTGAACCAGCCTTGCATTACTGGAATAAATCATACCTGATCAAAGTATATTGCTGTCATGATAAATTGCTGTAATCTTTTTGCTAATATTTTATTTAAATTTTTTTGCATCTGTATTCATTAGGGAAATTAGTCTATAATTTTCTTTCTCTGTTTTGGCTCTTCCCAGTTTAGGAATCAGTACCATATTTGTGTCATAAAAAGAATTTTGTAGGAATCCTTCACCAATTTTCCTTAATAGTCTATAAATTTTGGAATTAATTGTTCTTTAATTGTTTGATAGAATTCAAATGTAAATCCGCCTGGCCCTGGAGATTTTTTCCTAGGGAGTTCATTGATGGCTACTTCAATTTCTTTTTCTGAGATGGGGTTATTTAAATATTTTACTCCGTCTTCTGTTAATCTGGACAATTTATATTTTTGTAAATATTCATCCATTTCACTAAGATAGTCAAATTTATGGTTATACAATTGGGCAAAATAATTCCTAATTATTGTCTTAATTTCCTCTTCATTGGAAGTGAATTCACCCTTTTTATTTTTGATACTGGTAATTTGGTTTTCTTCTTTTTTAATAAAATTGACTAAAGATTTATCAATTTTTATTGGTTTTTTCATAAAACCAGTCCTTAATTTTATTTATTAGTTTAACAGTTTTCTTAATTTTCATTTTATTAATCTCTCCTTTGGTTTGCAGTATTTTTAATTTGGTATTTAAATGGTAATTTTCAATTTTTTTTCAGTTGCATGCCCAATTGATCAATCTCCCTTTTCTCTATTTTATTCATGTAAGTATTCAGAGATATAAAACTTCCCCCTACAAACTGCTTTTGCTGCAACTTATAAGTTTTGATATGTTGTCTCATTACTGTCATTCTCTTGAATGAAGTTATTGATTGTTTCTATGATTTGTTTTTTGACCCACTCATTCTTTAGCATTAGATTTATTTAGTTTCCAATTATTTTATAGTCTATCTTTCCATGGTCCTTTATGACATATAATTTTTATTGCATTATTATCTGAAAAAGATGCATTTAATATTTCTGCCTCTCTACATTGAATTGTGAGGTTTTTATCCCCTAGCATATGGTCAATTTTTGTGTATGTGTCATGTACTGCTGAGAAGAAGGTATACTCCTTTTTATCCCCATTCAATTTTCTCCAGAGGTCTATCATATCTACCTTCTCTAAAATTCTATTTACCTCCTTAACTTCTTTCTTATTTTGACATTAGATTTATTAATTTCAGAGAGGGGGAAATAGAGGTCCTCCAGTAGTATAGTTTTGTTGTCCATTTTTTCCTGTAACTCCCTTAAGTTCTCCTCTAAGAATTTGGATGCTGTACCACTTGTTGCATATATGTTTGGTAATGATACTACTTCAGTGTATATGGTGCCTTTTAGCAGGACATAGTTTCCTTCCTTATCTCTCTTAATTAGGTCTTTTTTAAAATTTTGCTTTGTCTGAGATTAGGATTGCTACCCCTGTTTTGTTTTTTTTTACTTTAGCTGAAGCATAATACATCCTATTCCAGTCTTTTACTTTTATTCTACGTGTATCCTCCTGTTTCAAATGTGTTTCTTATAAACAATACATTGTAGGATTATGGTCTTTAATACATTCTGCTATTTGCCTCTGTTTTATGGGAAAGTTCATCATATTCACATTCACAGTTATGATTACTATCTGTGTCTTTCTCTCCATCCTATTTCCCCTCTCCCACCCTGTTTATGCTTTTATTTCTCCCTTCTCCTTTTCCCTCCTCAAAAGTTTTACTTTTGACCACTGCCTCCTTCAATAATCCCTTCCTATCATCCCCCTCTCTTTTCTTACCCTTTCCCCTTGTTACTTCTTCTCTCCCTTCTGACAATCCCCCCTTTCTTTCCCCTTTCCCCTCCTACTGCCTGTAGGGCAAGCTAGATCTCTACACTTAGAAAGTATGTTATTCCTTCCTTGAACCAAATCTGATGAGAGTAAATCTCAAACATTGCTCCCCTCCCTCCCTTCTTTCCCTCTACTAAGTTTTTGCATTTCTTCAAGTTAGATTCCTATACTTAACTATGTTATACCCTCCTTGAACCAAAACTAATGAGTGTAAAGCTCATACAATGCTCATCTCCCTCTCTCCTTTCCCTCTACTATAATATGTTTTTGTGCCTCTTCATGAGATGTAATTTACCCTTTTCTGCTTCCTTCTTTCCTCTTCTCCCATTACAATCCCTTTGCACACCTCTTAATTAGGTTTTTTATCATCATATCAATTAGTTTATATCCACACACTGTATATTTGTATACATGTCCTGATAATTATGCAATTCTCAAGATTAACAGGTATTATCCTCCCATATAGGGATGTAAACAGTTTGCTATTATTCAATAACGAGGGTTTTTTTTTCCTGTTTATCTTTTTATGTCTCTACTGAGTCTTGTATATGAAGATCAAATTTTCCATTGGGCTCTGACCTTTTCATCAGAAGGGTCTGCAAGTCCCTTATTTCACTGAATATTCATCTCCTTGCCTGAAAGATTATGCTCAATTTTGCTTGGTAGTTGATCGCTGGTTGCAGTCCAAGCTCCTTTGCCTTACAATATATCATATTCCAATCCCTCTGATCTTGTAATGTAGAAGCTCCTGTGTAATGTAGAAGTTTCTGTGTGATCCTGACTGTAGTTCTACAATATTTGAATTGTTTCTTTCTGATTGCTTGTATTTTCTCCTTGACCTGGCAATTTTGGATTTTCACTATGATATTCTTTGGAATTTTTAATCTGGGATCTTTCAGGAGATGATTGGTGGATTCTTTCAATGACTCTTTTACCCTCTGGTTCTAAGACCCTGGGGCAGTTTTCCTTGATGATTTCTTGGAAGATACTGTCCAGGCTCTTTTTTTCATCATGGCTTTCCGGTAAACCAATAATTCTTAGACTGTCTCTCATTGATCTATTTTCCAGTTCAGTTGTTTTCCCAATGAGATATTTTACATTTTCTTCAATTTTTTCATTCTTTAGATTTTGTCTGACTGACTCTTGATGCCTCATAGTCATTAGCTTCAACTTATCTAATTCTAATTTTTAATGAACTGTTTTCTTCAGTTAGCTTTTGTATCTCCTTTTCCATTTGACCAATTTTTATTTTCAAGGATTTATTTTCTCTGGTTGGGTTTTGTACCTCCTTTTCCATTTGACCAAATGTACTTTTTAAGGAGTTGTTCCCTTCAGTGAATTTTTTTTTCATTTTACCAACTGTATTTTTAAAATAACAGTTCAATTTTTTTCCTACCTCTCTAATTTGGCTTTAAAAATTCTTCTTGAACTCTTCTAAGAATAGTTTTTGGATGTGCCACCAGTTTATATTCCCTTTTGAGATTTTAGGTGTGGGTATAGTGTCAATACTGTCCTCTTCTGAGTATGTATTTTGATCTTCCCAGTTGCCATAATAGGATTCTAGGGTCTTTGTTTTTTCCAATTTGCTTTTTGCCCATTGTGACTGCCTATTTCCTGGCTTTTAAAGTGGATCTCTGCTTCTGGGGCACAGGGGGCTTGCAGTCATGCTTCTTGTGCTGAGAGCTAGGGACTCAGTTAACTGGTTTTGTGTGCTTTGACCTATGGTTCTGTTAATTAGAAGCTATATAATGCTGAGGCTCATCTGGAGCTGAGCTGGAGCTGGCTCATGTGTACTGAGGCCAAGGTCACGGCCAGGTCTTTCTGCATTTCCCCAGCGTAACACTGAAGCTCACAGTGTGAGGTGTGGGGGAGGAGTAGTCTAGCTGCTTCAAGTCTCCAGCTTCCCAACTGTGGATTATAGCTCAGGCAGGCTGGTGGATGGCACAGCACTGGTGTCTGTCATTTCCTTGGCAATTCGAAGGCATGCCTGGGATCCTGGTGTTGGTGCTTCCTGACTCCACCCCACCAGGGCTCAGGATCTCCTGCTGGTCCTCTGAGGTGAGGCTTGCTGGGACACTCCCCTTCCAGCACTGGTCCCTTTCACCCACAGCAAGAGGGAACCTTTCCATAGATTTCCCTAGTCTCCCACTGGTTCCACTATTTCAAGATTTTTCTTGGGCAATATTCTCTGGGTTTTTCAAGGTCAATAAGAGGAAACAAGAGCACCTATGGTTTACTCTGCCATCTTAGCTCCCAGAAGTTCCAGTAAATGACTTTCAAACATCTAGTCTGTAGACTGATAGCCCAAGCAGTAGTTGCTGCCGCTGCAGGCCCTGCACTTGTCTCTCACTGAGCTCTGATAGAGCCCTTTCTTGTGTTGGGAGGTTTGGGAAATGCTGCTGTGGTGGGTGGTTCAGTTTGTCAGGGCTTGTTCCCACTCTGCTATGGTCAGGTCTATGTTGGTGTAGCCTATGTGGTCTGCCCTGTTATCTCTTTCGTATCAATTGTCTAACCCCCTACTATCTCTGGGCTTAGAAATCCTGAAGGTGCTACTGCTCCTGCTGCTGTGGCTTCTGTTTCTGCTGCAATGTGTGTGGACTCTGAACAGGCTTCCACCTTGGTATCACAAACTTTTCCTGCCAAACTCCTAAGTTTTCTAAGGCCAGAAAAATATCTCATCTTAACTATTTATTAGCTCTGCTGCTCCCAAATTTGATTTGAGGTGTTATTTTAAAGTTGTTAGGAGGGATTGTTGGGAGAGTTCAGCTGGGTTGCCTCTAATCCACCACCTTGGCTTGGCTTTCCCCCAAATTCACATTTTAGAGAGAGAGTTCCAGACTGACAAGGCATCCTCAATTCACAGTAAAAAGGAATCACAAGAAAAATGCATACAGTGACTTCCAAAAGACAGCTGAGTAAAACATTACGTATAGCCCAATTTCACCTCATTATCTCAAAAAAGTTAGAAATTCACACCAAATGAATGCTTAAAAGTGGCTAAAAGAAGAGTGAAAGAAAAAATTCCCTACCAAAAAAAAATTGCATAGTGACTGAGGCAATGAACAAACAATGAAAACTTTAAAAAATACAATGAAGAAATGCTATTGGAGTAAGAGAATGGCAATTTACAACTCCAGAAGAACAAATTAATTCTACGATAACTACAACTAGAACTCCAGACAAAGAGAATGGAATGACCACATAACCCTGACTCTTGGAAGTCTAAAAAAAGAATAACTGAAGGAAAAATAAATAAAGAATTAAGTTATAGCTAGTAATGAAAAACTCAAAAGAAGAACTGAGCACATACAACGGAAGCAGGAAAACAATAGCAAGACAATGAATACCTTGAAACAAAGAATAGAGAAGATAGAGTCCAAAATTCAGTAATAGAAAAAAGATTATTTGAACAAAATCAAAAGCTAGCAAAATTTAAAGTATATATCTGTAATAAAAAAAAACAAGCTGAAGAAGAGAGAAAATATAAGAATTGTTGGCTTCCCAGAAAAAAAATAAACTATAGATCATATGTGAATAAGTTGTAAAAGAATTTGCCCAATAGGGCAAATTAAGATCAAATGAATCCAAAGCATACTACAGCAGATGAATCCCCACTTTAACTTATGTATGTGTCTGCTAAGGTACCAAAACTTCCAGGTCAAAGAAAAGTATTACAAGTAGCTAAGAAAAGACAGAATAGGCAACAAGTAACTCTTATAAGAACTATCAAGCACCACTCATCATTGATGAGAAATTAAAGCTGGAGTATTTCATGTTAAAAACAAACAAAACAAAACAAAGGAAAAGAGTTTGTACCTAAAAACAACTCGACAATTTTGAAAGTAATATGTAGGGGCAGAGTCAAGATGGTGGCATGGAAGCAGGAAAACTCTGTGGTTCCCCCCAAAACCACCTGAAATACATATAAAATATGACTCTAAACAAATTTTAGAGTTACAGAACCCACAAAATAACAGAGCAACAAAGCTCCCACTGAAGGCAGCCTGGCAGGTGGACAGGAAGGGTTCATCACAGCATGCTGAGAGCCAAGCCCAGCCCCACATGAACCCACAGGTTTAGCCCCAGGGTGGCCCAGACCAGCTGCGGCTGGAGCATTTGGGAAAGTGGATCACCAGCAGCTGTGGTGGTTCCCAGAATTATCAACCTATACATGCCAAAGAAAGTAAAAGGTCAATGGAACTTGGCTGGATTTGGGGGGGATGGAGGAGCAAGTCTGGCCCTCTGCCCCGAGAGCCAGAAGCAGCAGAAGAGGCAGCCCTGCAGCCTCCTCCACATGGCTGCTTCAGAGCTCCTGTCCTGCAGATAATAGGGGGAACAAATGACCATTCAGAGGCTAAGTGCTCTTGCCTTAACCTGTTTGGATCTGGATCACAGTCTTGGGTGGCAGTCCTGAGGTGTGTGACCAGTGAGCCAAAGCTGGTGGGGATTGTAGAGATATGCCCTCCTAAAAGCTCCAGCAGCTGTGAAAACCCCAGTGATTTGGGACAAAGCTCTCCCCTCTGGAAGCAGAGTTCTACTGTGACAAAGAGCTCAAAAGTCAAGTAATTGACTGGCAACATGAGCAAGCAAAGGAAGCAAAGCAAGTATAGCCATCCAACTTTATATTCCTTTTTTGGAGACAGAAAGGTTCAAAGCATGGAACAGGAGAAAGACAACACAGTAAGAACTCCTGCACCAAAAGCTTCCAAGAAAAATATGAACTGGTTACAGGTCATGGAGGAGTTCAAGAAGGATTTTGAAAATGAAGTAAGAGAAGTAAAGGGAAAATTGGGAAGAGAAATGAGAATGATGGAAGAAAATCATGAAAAGAGAGTCAACAACCTGACTGAAGAAAATAACACCTTAAAAAATAGACTAACTCAAATGGCAAAAGAGGCCCAAAAAGCCAATGAGGAGA
>JAQQSU010006549.1:0-13482 GCA_028627135.1 Pseudochirops cupreus | reverse complement strand
GTTCCTAGAAGGACTGAAAAGCAAAGGTGAACAGGCCCCTGGCCCTTGATCCTCTGAGTCCTCTGAGGCTTCTGCTCACACCTGCTCAACGGACTGGGAGACCAGGATCCCCTCAGCCAGCCCTAGCCCAGAAACCATCTTCTAATCAGCCCACATTTTTTTTCGAGGGGTAAAGTGGGGCCAGGGACAGTGTCCATTCCTCACTGGGCTCAGCTGGTGGCTGCTCCCTGGCCAATATCTCTAACTCCCTCGATCCCAAAGGTAGCACTTACCTACCAGCTGCTCGTCTTCCAAACCCTGCAGCGAGGCAAGTGAGGGACAGACTTAGACAAGTGCTCACTCCCCGCCCACCTTCCTCTCTCAGCCTGTTTACCCGCCTCTTCTGGGCGGGGTTGATCTGCCCTGCCCAGTTGGGAGGCATGTAATGGGCCGTCCCAAGATAGCAACAGGTTGATGGGCACTAGAGAAAACCCAGGCTGGGACCCTCATAACCTGGGGCAGAAGTTTCCAAGTAAGGAAGGCCCACCTGGCATCGTCTCTCTACTGCCTAGGATTGAATGTCTGAGTCCCCTTCCTCCCTCCCCAGGACATTGAAACATACCCAGCTTACACTTCTAGCCCCTAAATCGAAAAATTTTTTTTGGATGCTTTTGGATTTTAGGTGACAGTCATGTGATCTGTCCCCAACTAATCCCCCCAACCAATGATCCCTCCTTTGTAATAAACTAGGCATGGGGAACCTGCGTCCTCGAGGCCACATGTGGCCCTCTAGGTCCCTTTGAGTCAAAGGACTGCACTTGAGGACCTAGAGGCCCTATGTGGCCTGGAGGACGAAGGTTCCCCAGCCCTGTAATAAACAAGAGCAAACCCAGTAGACACTTGGGTGATGTCTGACAGTGTATGCAGCATTCTGCAACCTCAGTCCTTTACTTCTCTCCTGCAAGGAGGGAGGTGGCCCTTGCATTCCTCTTACCCCGCTTGCCTTAGTTATGCACATTCATAAAGCATTTCCAGGTTGGCAAAGATTTTCTTCCCCACACCCCTTTGAGGCTAGTAGTGCAAAGTTATCATCTCCCTTTTTCAGATGAGGACTCAATTAAAATGACTTGTCCGCCATCCCATAGCTAGGAAGCATAGGGGGCTGGATGGGAAGTCAAGACCCCTGACTTAATCGCTTTTTCACGTGCTAGCTTTAGTATTTGCTTCCTCTTCTTCACCTGAGCCAACCCATCCCGGGGGCTTCAGGCACTTTATGCGGGGTTCCCCAGTCCCTCCCTCAGTCGTTCCCTACGTCCTCTTTCAGGGGTCCCCAGTCAGTCCCTCAGGCATGGGATCTGGGAGGTCTCCTCTCAGGGGTTTCTCCCTCCCTCTTTCAGGGGTTTCAGTTCTTCCCTCAGGAGTCTGCCCTCGTCCTGCCTGTGACCTGATATCTAGTATGATAGAGCTGGCTTTCTGCCTCTTTCATTCTATCTATATTTCTGAGCCTTCTCCAGAGCCTCAGGGCAGGCTAACTTCCCTGGTTCTCCAATGACCTCTCCAGGCAATATCTCCACTGTTTCCTGCGCAGAGATCTCAGCCTCATAGAAGTGGTTCACTATGCTTCCAACTCCACCTACTTGAGATTGTGAGGTTCAAAGGTTGCTGGCTGAGACTTTTCTTCTAGAAGGAGCCCCCTGCCTGGCCTTGAACTTAGTCACAGTTCAGTTGGCATAATGGAGGGTGGAGTAGGGCAGGGCTCCAGCCCTACCTCTTTCCTCTGAGGAGTTGTGGTTGGCCTTTGGGGTCCCAAGGCTCAGAGGGAGTGAATGGGTCAGATGATGCTTGACCTGGCTTGGAACGTCTGTGGGGTCTGGGGAAGGGATTGCCATAGTAGCCATCCTCATGGACTGATGAGGATGACCTATGCCTGGAAGAGGTGGTTAGGAGTGTCTGAACCTCGGACACTGGGCAGGCTTTCCTTCTCTGGAGGCCATTGCTCTGGATCCAGAGAACTGAGTCAACTATGACCCAGAATTAAAGTAATTGATAATTATAGCTAATAATTACACCCGGGTAACTTCCCTCTCTTCTCTTTATCCCAAAGCATCTCCATCCTGGGCCCAGTGGCAGGGCTTGGCACTCTTGTTGCTTCCATCTCCAAATAGACCCTCATCTTCTGATACCCCTCCCTGCCCAGTAAGGCTTTTTGGCTCTTGGTGAAGTTCTTCCTCCCTGTCCCAGGCACAGGCCAGCCTGGGGTCTCTTGTCATAGATGTTTGGGAGAGAGGCTTTTGTGGTGGTCTTAGCCCATCTCTCCTACCAAGCTGGGCTCTGGGAGGGAGAGGGAGGAGAGTCCTGGGAGCAACTTATTTATGCTCCCCTCCCCCTTCCTTCCTTGTTACCTTGGAAAAATGCCTCACCCAAACTTCTTTCACCACTGCTTGGCACTGCACGGAGGCCCCAGCCCCTCCCACTCTGTGGAGGATTTCACTCCTCTGTCTGGGGAGATGCTGAGTTCCACAGCCATGGAGGGAAGACATGGGGGTGAGGTGGGCAGAACTGAGAATGTAACCCAGAAGCCTGGATCTACAGCCTATAATCTTTCCCCATCTGACCCCTCCTCATTAATCCTGACTGGAGACTAGCTCCATAAGGCTCCTGAGCCAAGAGATCAGCATCCCCAATCTCAGAGGGGGAGGTGGCCTCAGAAAGCATCTAGTCCAACTTTGTTCTCTTTTGGGCAAGAATTTTTTCAATAGACAGCCATTCAGTCTCTTCATTGAAGATCTCCAAGTATCTAGGAATTCATTACCTACCCTCCAGAAGCAGCCCATTTCACTGCAGTACAGTTCTATTTTTTTTTATCTATTATTAAAAATATTTTATTATCTTCTTTCCTTCCTTCCTTCCTTCCTTCCTTCCTTCCTTCCTTCCCTCCTTTCTTCCTTCCCTCCTTCCTCTCTGTCCTTCTCTCTTTCCTTTCTCTCTCTTTCTTTCATTGTTACAGGGCAGTTAAATAAATAGGCCACTGAACTTGGAGTCAGGTAGGCTTGCATTCCAATCTTCCCTCAGATACTGATTAGCTAGATGACCCTGGGCAAGTCACTTAACCTTTGTTGCCTCAGTTTTCTCTGATGTAAAATTGGGACACTAATAGCCGCTATCTCACAGGGTTATTGTCGGGATCAAATGAGATGATCTATAAAGTACTTTGCAATCCTTGAAGTGCTATATAAATACTAGCTTAATTAATTAATTGATCAATTGATTCCTGACTCACCTTACCTCTTTATTATCCTTTCCTTATAACAAATAAAAATGGTGGAATGAAACACACCTGCGGGTTGGTCATGCCTGCCTATATATGCCTCCTTCTGTCTTTCACTCTGCTGAGGACTGGGAGGCATACTGCATGCTCAGTCTCTTGAAATCATAAGCAATCACTGCATTGAGTTTTGAAGTTTTTCCTTTTCATGTATCATCATCCTGTGAATTTTTCTTTCAGCTGACCTTAGTCTACACCAGTTCATACAAGTCTTCTCCAGTTTCTGACAGCTCTCGATGTTGAGAAGCTTTTCCTCAAATTGAGCCAAAACCTGCCTCTCTGATTTTTACCCATTACTTCTGGTTGATGGATCAGAGTCATAGACTTGCATAGATTAGAAGGGACCTCTTAGTCTGACCCCTTCATTTTCCGGATGAAGAAACTGAGACCAGGAGAGAAATGACTTGTCCAAGATTTAATCTCTTCCTCCTCCTACTGAAATAAAGAAAAAGAAAAACACTAACAAAAACCTTTGTAACAAATATAAGCAAATAAAAGACAGATCTACAAAATGTACGAGCAAACAAATTCTCACATTGGCAGTTTTCAAAAATATATTTCATTCTGCATGTCTCTAGTCAATTGCTTCTCTGTTTAGAGATGGGTAACATTCTTTCTCATCAGTTTTCTGAAATCGTGGCTGCTTGTTATGTTGGTCAGCATTCTTAAATATTTCAAAGGTGTTAGTTTTTACACCGTTGTCATGAATATGAGTTGTTCTCCTGGTTCTACTCACTTTACTCTGTATATGTTCATATGAGTCTTCCCAGGTTTCTCTGAAACCATTTCTTTTGTCATTTCTTATAACACAATGGCATTCCTTAATTTGTTCAGCCATTCCCTAATGGATGGGCATCACTTTAGTTTTCAGATTTCTGCGACTATGAAAAGAGCTAATATAAATATTTTTGTACATAGAGATCCTTTTCCTCTCTTTGGAGATATAGACCACCTATACCTCATTGGGTCAAAGCTTATGCACAGGTTAGTGACTGTTGGGACATAGTTCCAAATCATTTTCCAGAATAGATTGCCCAAGGTTATACAAGTAAGTGTCAGAAGCAGGATTTGAACCCAGCCCCTCTGGGGTTAAACAGAACAATTGTAATCGTTTTGCCACATGGCAATTCTCCAAATATTTGACCATGTTCCTCTTAAGTGTTGACTTTTCTTTCTAGAATATCTTTTTTCCTGTTCTTTCAGCATTGAATTAGAGATTTGGGGAGGGAGAAGGGTAGTAATTAAATGTATTGTAACAAAGGACAAGATTTCCCCCCTCCTCCCGATAATCGGGAGCCACTAAACAAATGAAATGCCAACAAATAGAAAAGCTGTGTGGGCTGCCCGTGGGCTGGAAACATTCAGGTGCTGAAATCCTGAACTACATCCTGTCTGGCAGGGTGGGGACCACCTGCATCTCCCATGCTTGGTGTAAGGCTGAAGAGCAAGAGCGTGGGAGGGAAGGGTTTTTTCTTCTCTGGGGTTCCCCTGCTCCCTTCCGCTAAGCTTATGCCTAACAGCAAGTGGGATGGGACGTGACTGGGGTCTCCAAGAAATCTCAGCCCCCACAACACCATTCTCCTGATTTCAAATTGAGGTGTCTCTTGTTTCTCTGTGGATTGAGGGTCCTGGGGGGCAGGCAAAAACACAATAATGTGGGGGGCATCCTAGCCATTTTTCAAAGCCAACTCCTCTAGGAAACCTTTAGTGGCAGTCCTTCTGTGCTGTGACAATCTTCTCCGGCAGACCTCACTTTGTACTGAGTTTTGTTCCAGTCTAACCCACTTATCAGTGTCCCAGCTCTCTGCCTTTACTGAGGCCAGGTTGAGGGTAACAGATGGACCTCAAACCTGGCAGTGAGTTGGGGGGACGGTGTCTACTCCTGAGAATGTGCAGAGTTCCCCTGGTGGAATAGGCAGATGAGAACAATTTGTTGCAGCGGTTGGGGTGGCAGCTGAAGCAGGGTCTGTGCAGCTGTTAGAGCTTGGTCAGACATGGGAGATGCATCCCGGGCCATTGCCAGTCGTCCTGACTTTTCTTTTGCTACTGGACCTCGAAGACTCTGGCGGATAGAGGCTGGCCGCTTTGTGCAACTCTCCCTCACTTAAATTCAATTCACGTGCAAGTCAAGACATGCCCCGTGCTGTTGCTGGTCCTCTTAGAGAACGAAGGGCTGACAAGGTCTCTCCCCCAGAAAACCCTGGAATATTTTCTCTTATCACCTCCTCCTACAGGAACCCTTTGGTCCCTTAAAGGCTTCCTAGGAGTCCATTCCTGCTTCCTAAAGTTGTTAGTCTCTACCACCCAAAATGTTGGTGCATACTTTGCTCATCCAACTGAGAATTTTCTCACTTGGAGTTCCCCACATCAATGAAATCACAGACCCAAACAACAGTAAGAGAAAAGTAAAATAATGAGGCAGCTAGGTGGTACAGTGGTGTAGTAGCTGGAATCCTAGGCCTGGAGTCAGGGAGACCTCAGTTCAAATCCAGCTTCAGACACTTACTAGCTGTTTGATCCTGGGTAAGTCACTTAACCTTGTTTGCCTCAGTTTCCTTATTTGGAAAATGAGCTGGAGAAGGCAATGGCAAACCACTCCAATATCTTTGTCAAGAAAACTCCAAATGGGGTCACGAAGAGTAAAACAGGAGTGAAAGGACTGAACAAAAGCAGCAAATCTGTGTGACCCTGGGTAAGTCACTTAACCTCTGTTTACTTTAGTTTTCTTAACTCTTACTGTTGAGTTCCTCAACTGCAAAATAACTGGGGTTAATGACTGCACCTACCTCAAAGGGTTGTTATGAAGGTCAAATGAGGTAATATTTATAAAGTGCTTAGCAGTGCTTGACACATAGTAGGTACTTAATAAATGCTTATAAAAATGTATTTATAAGTGTAATGCTATTCCCTCCCTCCCTCCCTCCCAGCTTGACTCCCTCCCCCCCTCCCCCCAATAGAATGTAAGCTTCTTGAGGTCAGGGGTTATTTTTCCTTTGTCTCCCTGGCATGCAGCACAACGTCTGGTATGAACCAAGCATTTACTAAGCACTTCTTGAAAATACAATGTCTCTTGTGGTTGTGTGTATTTGCATCTTATCCCTGGAATTCCATGAAGGCAGAGATAGTGCCTTATCTCAACTTTGTATTCCTGTGCACGATTAAACACTACAAAGGATGTGTGGTTGTCGACCTCATCTCTGAGCCTCCCCCGAAGTCCTTTCCTGGTGCCTTGGCATCTCAGGGTGATGGCCCTGGCTTTCCAAGGCAAGTGTTGGCAGGTCTCAGCAAACTGGAAAGTCTTGGAAAAGGATGGGCTGGGTGTGAAGACTCCACACCTGTCCTACAGGACCAGCTGAGCGAAAGCAGAGAGGCCGCATGCAGCCAGGATGGATTTTTCAACCATAGCAAGACTAGTTACAGAGACATTGCAGGGGTACATGGAGTATCCACGGCAGCAAAATCAGGGGCTCGCTCCCCAAAATGTCCAAGTTGGAGAAATTGCTGTCCAGGCTAAATGCCCCCAGATGAGGTGTGGAGACATCAGCCCAGTGTCTCCAGGAGCAGGAAAGAAGGTCCTTTGTCAGTCAACCAGCATTTATTAAGCTGTGGTACCTGTGCTAAGGGCTGGGAATACAAAGCAAGACAAAAGCAGTGCCAGTCTTTAAGGAACTCACATTTTAATTAGGTATATACTAGATATATACAGAATAGGAAGAAGGAATTTTCAGAGGAAAGGTGTTAGTAGTAGGAGGGTTAGTAGTAGGAGGGAAAAGTAGGATTTGAGATGGGTCTTGAAGGAGACCAGGAATGCCAGGAGGCAGGGGTGAGGAGAAAGAGCATTCCAGGTATGGGGCACAGCCAGTGCAAAAGCATGGAGTCTGGAGATGCAGTGGGGTGTGTGTGTGTGTGTGTGTGTGTGTGTGTGTGTGTGTGTGTGTGTGTGTGTGTGTCTGTGTGTGTCTGTGTGTGTCTGTGTGTGTGTGTGTGTGTGTCTGTGTGTCTGTGTGGCGCATGCGCGCATGCAGTAGCTAGTAGGCCAGTGTAGCTGGAACTTAGAGAGAGAGAGACCCCTTTCCACTCCAGGAATTTGAAGTGTGAGCCTGATCTAAAATTCAAATGTTAACTTCTTGAGGGCAAGGACTAATTTTTCCCCCTTTGTATCCCTACTGCTTAGCACAGTGCCTTGCAGTAGTAAGCGCTCAGAAAAAGTGCTTCTTGATTTTACTTGATTTCAAACAGCCCCTCCTCACTTAAATCCAATTCCCTTGCAAGTCAGGGCATCACCTTCCTGATGTCATGGTCCTCTCTGAGATCCAAGGCCTGACAACAACAGCAAACAACAGCCAGCTGACTTGATGAGGGCTTCCAGGGCATGGGTAGAATGCAGGGGCCTCTAGCTGAGCAAAAATAGCTGTGTTTGGGGGCCTAAACACTCTGGGGGACCCAAGAACCTGGGTGCTCCTAGAGTCGCCTTTCCAGCCCAGGATCCCACTCCTTCCTTATCTCATCCCCACCTTGGGAATGTAACTTGTTCTGGAGAATGACTGAGGCACAGCCCTTCAGTGCATGTGGAAGCTGCCTTCCCCATCATCTCAGTAGCTTTCAGGACGCTCAGGAAGAAGTACCCCAATCTTCACCCCACACAGACCCAGAAAGGGGCAGGAGGGAGCTGAGTGGCTCTTAGGGTAGGAGAGCAGGGGAGGCCCTAGGAAGACCTGAGTCTAGACCCAAGATATACCTAGAGTCAGGGAGCACTGAGAGGTCATCTACTTCTTTCTCCCTCCCATTCCCCATAGCCCTCTTCTGGGTGTTCCAAGAAGGAAGACCCACCCCCCCCATCCTGACCTCACTCTGCAGAGTCCCACCCTTCCCTTCAGGGGCCTCCTCCCATTATCACACACCTTTGAGGAGTACCTCAACACCCACATAAATATCATCTTGTTACCTAGAAGCTTGTCCCCTAAGACAAAGACTCCCCAAGGGTGGGGCAGGGTCTCCCCCTCACATTGGGGGTTCCCAGAGGTCAGGGACTGTTATCTTTAGCTTGAGGGCTCTCTTGGGGGAGATGGGATGTATTAGGGGTTCTCTGAGGCAGAGTCCAAGTCCCTCAATCAGATTGGTGTGGGGGGAGAAGGAGGAGGGGTCTGCACAAAACTATTTCTATCCTCTCTTCTCTTGAGGGAAACACACTTTGTGTCTAGAAATCTGGAAGTCCTGGGAGGCTTGAGAACCTCAGCTGGCCTAGAACTGTCTCTCGCCTTCTTCTCAGCACCCCTCCCCTGCCCAGCGTAGGGCTCTGTGTTTGAGGTTACAAATGGGTAAATCAGAGGCTATGGAGAATTCCAAATGGGGTCACAGAGAGTCAGACATGACTGAGCAACCACAAATCCAGGGGCTGATGGGCAGAAAGGTGAGGAAGTCAAAGGAAAATCCCAGACATTTCGCAGGAGACACAGAACCAGGGGCAGGGTGAGGGGGTGGGGGTGAGTCAGCCTCTGCTCCCTAGGTTTCAGGACCTGGAGGAAGAGTACTCCCTAGAATTTGGAAAGTTGTTTTGTTTTTCTTATCAACCAAACTCTGTGTCTGGAGTATGGGCAAGGGTTGGGTGCGGCTCTTTCCCAGGAGGGAGCAGTGTCTCCAGGGTAGTTTCCAGCCCAGTAGAGAACTGATTCTTGGCACCAGTGGACCCAGATCCCAGCTCTGCCAGGACATGAGGTCTGAAGAAACTGCCTAGGCCTGTTGCATTCAGTAACATCCAAGACAAGTCAACTCAACTCACATATTATTAAGCAAAAGGTACTAGGTGCTGGAGATAAAGACAGTAACAAAATTACCCTTTCCCTCAAGGAGCTTACATTCTACTTGTATGCATACTATGTATGTACACAGGAAAATAACAATATAAAATAGAAAAATAAACAAAAATATAAAAAAATAAACATAACATGCCCTTTAGCAAGGGGCTGGAGCATGTTTAGCTCCCTGGAAGGGCAAGGGCACAGACCCATTTAACGAATACTCCCACCCATATCCCCTAGTGTCATAATAAAGCAGTAATTTTTTATCCCAATGAAGGATGAAACATTTTGGCACTTGTTGCTAAATGGCTTTCTGATCCAAACGTTAGTCGGTCAGTCAGTCAACAAGGTTTTAAAAATTAAGTGCTTGCTTGGAGCTAGATGCTGTGGGACACAAAGAAAGGCAAACAGCCTCTGCCTTCAAGGAGCTTACGTTCTAATGGAGGTGACAATATCTAAGAAAAATGTAGGCACAAGATATCTACAGCTGTTCCACATTCTGTCTCCCCAGCACAGCAGGAGAGGGCAGAATTTTCTGTAAGGTTGTGGCTAGTGAAAGCCTTTTGAAAACCCTCATCTGTTTTTGGAGGAACTTGGAGACAGTGGGAAGCAGCTAGCAGAAGAAAGATGATGAGCCTGGGGCATCTCTGGTGATAGAAGGGGGACACCCTTTGAGAGTTTTGGGGATGCTGGTCTGAGAAGGGTGAATTGCGTGGTGCTGGGATTACTCATGACTCCTTCCTTTTCAGAATCGAGTCCTAGAGCCTGACTCCACCGAAGAAGCGTCCTACAACCCCACTCAGACACAATTTTAGACTTTGTGACTCTCCACCGACAAGCTGTGCTGATCCTTTCAGCCTTCATAGGGTTTCTTCTTTCTAGACTGGGGAGACCAGGGCCAGAAACACAGGGAGGAAGCAGGCAGGTGCAAGTACCTGAGACCCAGATGAGTCAGGGAGGGAGGAAGCAGAATTTTTGGAAATGAAACATCTAGATTCCCAGGCCACTGCACATTAAGCAAATGCTTCTCAGTTTGTTTGGTCCCCATCACTCAAGGGGAGAATGCCTCCTCGGTCCTCAGAGATCACATGGTCTGGCCCCATCCTTTTCCAATAAGGATAATAGCTAGAGTTTATATAGTGCTTTAAAGTTTGCAAGGGACCTTATTATCTCAATTTGATCCTCACAATGACTCTGTAAAGTATGATTACCCCCATTTTATAGATGAGGAAGCAGACCAAGAAAAAGAAATGACTTACCAGATGTGAACTCATGTCCAGTGCTCTATCCTCTAGGCCACCTACTTGCCACGAACACAAATGTTCCTGAACACAGACATTCCCTGATAAATACTCATATGTATGTGAAGTCCAGGTGTGAGATAAAGACATACACCTGTATGTTTACCTACAAATGTACAGACAGGTCTGTCTTTAGACAGATGTGCATATACTTGTCTTCCTTTTCTTCCACCTGTGTTCCCAGGTAACCCCATAGACAAGGACTGACTTCACCCACATAATCTACTCTGCTTTAGACAGAGCCCAAACCAGGATTTCTGGAATCTGAGGCAAGTTCAGTTGAGGAGGATGTGGGGGCCCTATAATGCTCTTTCTTCAAAGAGAGGTTCAGAAAAGTATGCCCCTTCCCAATCAACCTTTCCAGGCCCGTTGTTTGTTCCTTTCCTTCAGGAACACAGTGCTATGGCCCATTGGTGTAGCTCATACACATCTCCCATCTCTGCGCCTTTGCACTGGCAGTCCCTGATGCCTGGAATGCCCTCCTTCTTCCCCTTTGCCTCATACAATCTCTTACTTCATTTTGAGCTCCATCAAATGCTAGCTGGATCCCTTTTTTGATCCTCTTAGCTGCCTGCCAATGCCCTGCTTTCCCAAATGATTCTGTATTTATTTTATATTTAATCTGGATCTACTTGTATATTCACGCATTATCTTCCCTGATAGAAGGGAGGCTCCCTGAAGGCAGGAACTGCTCTGTTTTGTCTCTGTATCTCCAGGGCCTGCCAATGTGCCTGGAGCAGGCTTTTCTTAAATGTTTGTTGGTTGGTTGGTCCTCCTTGGGAGGAAAGGCCCTAGAAAGAGTAGAAAGTAGCCCAGGGGACCAAACTTCTACTTGCTCCTCACCTTTGGGCTGGCTAAAAGCTGGTCTATCCATTTGTCTGTATTGTACCCTGTTTAGAGAAGTAGGCTTAAAAAATTTTATTTTAAGTAGGCTTTTTTTAGTGGACCTATCCCTGCCTGCTCATTTTCCTGGGGGCTGGGAGTTTCCCTTCTCTCTCTTCTACAAGATGGAAGACTGGTTGAAAGGAGGCATTGTGCCCACATGCATGAGACCTGGCACAAAGCCCAGCCATATTAGTTATAGCTGTGGCTTTAGAATCGTCCCATTGCTAGGGCCCCAAAGTCACTTTAGAGACTAGATATAAATATGGGATATGGGGACTGGAGTTTTATGAGTGAGAGGTGGGCATATGATCCTAAACCTGAAATACTATAGCTCAAAGTTCTTAAATAATTTCATGTGTGTGCCCCAAATTCCTTCAGACTAGGGGATCTCCAAGTCTGGGGCCAAGTCCCCCTTCCCTTTAGCCTGGGGGGTGGTCCTTGAGTATGGGGCCACATTTCCTTATTCAGACTGGGGAAGTTCTTTTGGCTGAGACCACACCTTCTTCTGTGTCTTTAACAAGAGAGTGAGTTTCCTCTAGGGCGGAACAGGGATAGAAGAAGAGCCAGGCATAGACTAAGCCATGAGTCTATCGTGACTCAGGGCCCCCTCAGGCTCAGGCTTACTTGACCATAGCCAGGGAAAGCTTGTCTTTAAAGGAAAATCAGAAGTGAAGCATCAGGAAAAACTTAGCCTCAAGCTAAGAATGCAATTTCTGACCTAAAGGTAAAATTCCGGGCTCAACTGACCCTGGCCTAGGACAAGGGCCGATGTTGGGAAGCTATGACTCAGTACTACAACTTTGACCGAAATTTTCCCAGCCCTACTTCCAGCTACCCACAGTATCTAGGGGTGAAGAGGAGAGACAGCTCCTTTGATCCTAAGGAAAAGTAGGGGGGTCTTTGACTTAACAGTGCTACTTCTTCAAGCCTCCCTCCCATCGATGGGTCAGGGCCCCAGAGGATAGCTACTACTACTTCCTGTGGGATTCTAAGGGTAACGCTGAGGGGCATGTGAAGGCTCCCACATGTAAATCTCTTTGTGCTTGTAGAGTTTGCATTGCTGTGAAGCATGGCTGTCTGGCTGTAGCATGAGGCAAAAGAGACAGCTTCAGGTCTTCTGAACTTTCAAAGTTCAAGAAGTCATCCTCTGGTCACTGGGATGAGGGCTGTGGGGTGTGTGAAACCAGAGTGAGTAATTTAAGAGCAGTCCACCGTTGCTTTGTAAATATGAGTTTTTTCCCACATAACCACCTAAGCTTCTGCCGCTCCTTAATTCACTTCTAAAATTACTTCCTTTTGTGGTCGATTTCTTTCTTACTTAAAAAAATTTCATTCTGAATTTAAGAAACACCAAACAAGGTGGGCATTTCCATATACATGTAAACAGAAAAAAAAAATTGTACATGAAACTGAAGGTCTCTATTGTATTTTCTATAGCCTCTTTTTAAATATATAGATAAAATTTATAGCTTTTAAAGCCATCCTGCTCATCTGTGATTCTTTCTGAACTTCCACCTATTTCTTCTATGCATTAAATAAAAGATGCCTCAATGACCCTCTTTTCCTTCCTTCCTTCCTCCCTCCCTTCCTTCCTTCCTCCATTCCTTCCTTCCTTCTTTCCTTTCTTCCCCCCTTCTTCCTTTCCATTTTCCCTTCCTTCCTCCCTTCCTTCTTCCTTTCCTTCCTTCCTTCCTCCCTTCCTTTCTCCCTTCCCTCACTTCCTCCCTCCTTTTCTTCATCTCTCCCTTTTTTCTTACTTCCTTCCTTTCTACCTTCCTTCCTTCTTCCTTCCCTCCCTCCATTCCTTCCTTCCTTCCTTCCCTCCTTCCTTCCTTCTTTCCTTCCTTCCTCCATTCCTTCCTCTTTCCCTCCCTTTCTCCCTCCCTCCCTCCTTTCCTTCAACATCTTGAATCAAGAAGTGGGTAGCATGCTTCATCATTGGTCCTCTAGAACTGTATGTAGTTGATCATTGCATTCATCAGAGTCTTCAAGTCTTTCAATGTTTTTCTTTATAATGCTTTTGTTATTGTATACAGTAAATGGTTTCCCTGCTTGTGCTTACTTCATTTATGATTTCTGTGAAATCATTCATTTCATCCTTTCTTAAGGCACAATAATATTCCATGACATTCTTATACTATAATTTGTTTAGTCATTCTTCAATAGATGGACAGCCCTTAGTTTCCAGGACTTT
>JAQQSU010006548.1:0-13482 GCA_028627135.1 Pseudochirops cupreus | reverse complement strand
AATCATTGAGCCTTGTGATTGTCTTAAGTCTTATGTGTGGTTAAGCTTTTGTTCAGTGGGGTACAGAACCAGAGTTAGCATGGTGGGAATAGAAGTGCAGCATCTATTTTAGTTCACTTAACAGTTACAAGCATGGGGATTGTACAGAGTATAAGATTTGATTGATAACTTTCTGCTGCAGCATACCAGCTATAGCTCTATTTTTCAGGCCAAGATCTCCTGGGAAGTAGGTGAACTCCAAAAAATCTTAATAGTTATTGATTAATATAAAAATCATAAATCCCTCAGTGAAGACCAGGTGCTGGTCAAAGCAAGACATTTTACCAAAGGATGAGATCATCCAGAGGGCGAGCTCAAAAGAATGTGCTCAGGGTACAGCCTGCTTGCTGGGCCTTAGCTCTGGAAAACAGGGTGTCTCCAAATATCTTGACACAACTGAGCTGGAGATGGAAAAAAGAAATCCAATGTCCTTTCCCTTATGTAAGATTTGATAAAATAAGGGGTCAGGTGGGTGCAGTAAAATTGTTTTAAGGAAATTCATGGAGGACAACAGATTCATTTGGGAGAGGTTCAGAAAAGTATGATCAGAAGCAGAGATTAACTGAGTTTGGCCTTGATGGAAAAGAGGCAAATCAGCACTTGGAGGTATGAATGGAATGTTTTCTTAAGTTGTAAATGTATATCTGAGTGAGCACGGAATGAGGACAGGGGAATATAGCTAGTTCACCAAAAAGAGATAAATTAAGGGGAAAGGCAATGGTGTGAAATAAGGTAGGTTGAAGTTTTAAGATTGTAAATTCAAAGCTAGCTTAGAAGCTATCCTAGTGTAATTGCTTCATCTTATTATTGCTATTGTTACTATCAAATATATTACACAATTGGAATTTATTTGAATGTATAGTGTAATATATAGGTACAAATCATGTTTTCACTTATTTCCTAATTTTCCCCCAATTCATTTATTAAGTAATAATTGCTTTTCCAAGTGCTTATTTTCTATAGTTTTATCTAAGACACATCTCTGTATATATGTGGTTTAGAGTACATCTGATACATCAATTTCATTGAATTAATCAACTTCTCTTCATTTTGTCCAGCATGAGATAGTTGTTGTTTTTTTTTATGATGATTGCTTTGAAGTTTGGTAGTATAAAACTATCTTCCTCACCTTTTTCTCTTCAATATGTGCCTTGATACTCTTTCCTGCTTGTTTTTCTGTATAAATTTCAAGATGGAATTTTTTTTACATATTTAAGTTAATTTGGAAATTATTTTCAATTGTACTCTATTACTCTGACCATCTGTGCTCAATGAACGTGACTTTGGTCATTTTAAGAAATTCCTTTGTTTTAATTATTTTATTTTTACAGATGCCCTTAGATAAGCATATGCATTCTTATGCTGGCTAATTCCATAACACTATATCATTTTTGTTCTTAATGTGAATGATGTTTCTTTTTTGAATTGTTTTATGGATTCTTTTTGCAAGTTAATCTCATATTGTAAGCAATTTTATTATATGCTTGACTGAGCACATGTGTAGCCTATTGGAAAAATATGTCGACTACTAAAAATATGCTGTGTTTTAAAGACACATTTTCTACTGACTCTTCATCACTAAGAAATACATTCTGAGTAATTCTCAGCATTAGTAATAATAATAATAATAATACCTTTATATAACACTTTAAGATTTGCAAGATACTTTATTAACTCATTTGATTCTCACAAAAATCCTGTTAGATATTTATGATTGCCATTTCATAGATGAGCAAACTGAAGAGGTGAAGTAAATTAATTACCCATTGTCACATAGCTAGTAAGTGACTGATACCCGATTCAAATTCAGTTCTAAGTCCAATGCCCTATGTACTGTACCACCTAGCTGCCATTAGTGATGGATTTGCATTCATTCTACTAGTCCTCTGTTTCTTAAAAATATTCCTTTGAGCAATAATATAAATTTGCATACCATCTATATCTGTGAATATTAGACAAAGTTAATAAATCCATATAGTGAACAAAGTACACAACTCTGGTCTAATTAGCAGGATATTTTAACAACTTAACTAAAAATAATCATTTTGAGAAGTTTCAGCTAAATGGCTTACTGAGAAATCGTGCTGAAGCCCAACTCTCCTAAGTTATAAGAAAAGAAGGTAAATTATGAAAATCATCTGATCCCAGGTTTAAGAAAAATAAATAAGATGATTAGTGGAGGAGACTACAAATAAGTAAGACATAGGAACAAACACATTTTACAAGCTAATATTTGACAAGCACAAGAACATAAACTACTAGAGATTTTTTTAATTAAAAAAACTGTTAGTTAAATTAGAAAGAAAAAAATATTCTGATCATCACCATGTTCTATATAGAACAAGAAATCAAGAGAATCTGAATATATAACCCCACTAAATTTTTTAAAAGCATGTTGTAAATAACTTCAGGGGAATAGAAGATAAAAACTTTCACTACTGTGAATGAAGAATAATTTGTAAGAAGATATGATACAGATACCTTAAAAGATAATTCAGCATACATATTTTTATGTGTTTGTAGGTGTGTGCATTTATATGTAAACATACATATGTATGTACACTTTTACTGAAGTCAATGATATAGAGGAATTAGAAAAAATGATATGGATTTGGGGAAAAACATTAAATATATCTGACAAAGATATGAAATCACATTGTAAATGAACACAAAATCTATATGGCAGCCAATGCCAAAGAGAAAAACAGTCAAAATATATGAGCAGTTTTCAAAACAAATGATCAATGGCTACTCATAAAAAATCAATCATAATCATAGAAGTACAAGTTCAAACAATGCGAAGTTTTTACCTCATTCCCAGCACTTTAGCAAAAAATAAGAAAATCTTTTTTTTATTTCAGTTTTAATTTATGGAGTATAACAATATTTCCATAATATAATTCAATAAAAATGATGATTGCATATGAAACTGTAAATCTGCTACGTATAACTTGCTATTTCTTTCAAATATACATCAAAATTATCATGTACATTTCTTTTTTTTTCTTACTTTCCTCTGTACTAGAAATGGCTACCATTAGACACAAATATGTATGTGTATATATGTATGTATATGCACATAAATATCTGTATGCATATACACATATATGTAAAGTTATGCTATACACACTCTCATTGACCAGTTCTTCCTCTGCATGCAGATAGCATCTTTCTTAATATATCCTTTCTACTTAATTTGAGCATTTATTACTTTCAAAAGATTGTTGGAATATAGACAAGCAAATTCATCATTGTTGGTAGATCTCTGAATTGATTCATCCACTCTAGAAACCAACCTGAAATCATTTTTTAAAAATCACTAATTTTATAATAACTGTTGACCTAGAAATTCCATTATGAGATCATACCCCAAGGTGATTATTGGCAACAATAAAAGAAACATATTTAAATATATTTATGGTACTATAATTTATGGGGAAAAACGAACCGGAAACAAATTCCAGTTTCATCCAAACAAAATATATTGATTTTTTTTTATTTTATCAAAAACATTGAGGTTGTTTCATCCCTTTTTTTTTTTTTTTGGTCTCTTTGGAGGGGGAAAGCCAAAGCAATTGGGGTTAAGTGAGTTGCCCAAGGTCACAAAGCTAGCAAATGTTAAGTGTCTGAGGTCGCATCTGAACTCAGGTTTTCCTGACTCCAGGGCCGGTGCTCTATTCACTGCACCACCTAGCTGCTCCCATCCCTTTTTTTAATAACATACTCTATACTTTCCTCAGAACAGAAGCAAAGAGAGCTTGACCACTTTCTCCCCTTCACTGAATGGGAGAATTGATTTCCTGGTGCGGTTGATGTATCTAGCCAAAGACATCGGTGAAAAGTCTAGTTATGCTCACTTCTCGATGAGTCTAGAGGTATTCCTCAAGAGAAATTCTGCAGTATTGGCTTTACATATAATAAACAAGGTAATTCAATTTGTATTAATTATATGCCTACAATACATTACAATATATTATGCTAGTCACTGGTATACAAAAGACAAAAATGTCACTGCCTTAAAGGAGCTTATATTATAGAAGGAGGGGAAAAAGGAAAAAGATACAAGATATTTGTACATATTTAAATACAAAATGAAGGGAACTATAAGCTTTTTCTATGTAGATTTGTTTTCTAATTCCTCACCAGCCATCTTCTGCTTCCTTTCCCTTTAAGCTGCCTTCATTCCTGAAGGTATATAACCTACAGAACACCAGGGAGTTGTAACAGTGCTGAATAATTTGCTAGAACATGAGGATAAGCCATAGAAGGGATTTTTCTTTCATTCTCCTCTCAGCTCTATCTTTTCCTTGCACAAAATAAGTGTACTCCAGAATGTACCATTATTCTGGCCTCTGTGAATGATAGAATACGAGCATTCACTCCTCTTAACACCACTTTTATTCCTTTTGGAATTGAAGTTAAAATTAGAAATCTTTTTCTTTTTTTACTTGTTAAGTATACCAAATTATCTGGAGGGTGGGGGTGAGAAGAAAGGGAAGAAAATGAAAGAAGAATAGAAAACTGCTAAGAAGAAGCATTTGTTTATCTTCAATTTCATTTTCCTTAATACTTTTGCCCTCATGTAGGACTCTGGAAGGCAGCATGCAGGTTAGTCAATTAAATCAAGAGATAACACTTTCCATGGATCCTACAATTTAACACAAAGAAATTCCACTTTATTTCATAGCCTCATTACTGAAAGGTGAAGTAGGAAGAAAGGAAAGGAATCATGTCATACCTATGAAATACAGAGAGTTAGGCTTTGTCTCTTGGAAAGCAAAAATACATAATTTTGACATTAATGAAGGTAAGTTTGACTGTATAGATAATTTACTAGCTCTGCTATTTCTGTCAGCCAGACTGCTTTTTTCAGAAAAAAAAAAACCCTAGGGTAATTACCACTTAGGCTGTACTTTACATTAATTCTGCTCTCAACTGAGCATTGCGGTTCTTTTCGTCTCTGTTGTTGTCCTCCATGTGAATCCTTGTCATCTCACTCAGGAGGAGACATTCCAAATGTGGAATCATATCAAAATTAATGTGACAAATGAAATTATACAAAATTTACCTTTAATTGTTTTCAAAGGGAAACCGCTGATTTTGCCTGGTCGTCCTGTGATTAGCTTTGACAGAGAGACAAGGCCTGTCATTAGTGTAAGTGCTTTATGAGAGTGAGTGAATCCCATCCTCCTCCACAACTATCCCCTTTTCTCCCCTTTCTCCCCCGCAAAGAACTTAGATTTGAACAAAGAACTGAAATTCCAGGGGCTTCTACTATAAAAGATTTGTGAGGCTCCCTAGAGATTGATGCAATCTCACTGTAAGAGAAGTGAATCTTCTGGAAAGTTTTGTGATCTTACAAAATCAGAGGTAGAAGGACAATTTATTTACTTCCTGGAGGGAAGTTTGTCAGTGTATAATGACAAGCTACACAGCAGTTCACCAATTCCATCCTGTATGAATGCTGTGTCCAACACAGATTAATCTAAATTAAAGGCAGCAGAGACAGTGGCAAGCTCAGCTGTCAATTCAAAAGAAGAGAAAGAGGGACCAAAGGGAACTCCTTATCCTCAGAAGGCCAGGAATAAAGCTTGAACAGGTGGTAACCCTGCAAGGAAGTTCCTAGTAAAGAAGAGCACACAAATGACATGTGAGGAATCAGTATTTTTCAGTGACTACACAACTGCTGCTAGATAATGTGCCCATGCTTTTTAAAAGTTTTTTCATAATTTGGGGAGGGGGGCAGATAGGGAGGGAGAGATGTGTATCAACTCTGCACTAAATTTATATGTTGAAAAACTCATAGCATAGAAGTGAATATTTGTTGAATGTAATCAAATTCTCAAAAACTTTGCAATCAGGGAACAACCTTTGGGAGCATCTGTTAGGGGCTAGGGGCTGGGCGTGCTTAGCTAGTTAAGAGCCTTATAAGGTAATAAGTTATATCTCATGCTAATTGGTTGGTGATGTATGAAATTATGTATAAATGTGTTGTAAGCGGAAGGAGAGGGGGAACACAGAATGTAGCAGGACAAGAATAAACTACTCTCTAAATCACTCGGGCGCTCTGTCTGGTACTTCCTCTTCGGAGGCCGGTGACGACCGAAGACTTACGATGGGTAAGTGAGAGGGCAGGGGTCTCAAGCACACTTAGAGGCGGGGGTCGTGAGGAAGCCCACCGCAAATTGGCGCCCAACGTGGGGCCGGAAGCTTGAGGGGACTGCCTGAGCCGCGAGCGGCTGGTCTGCGTGCAGCTCGCCAGACAGCCTCGGTAACAGAAATTACAGGGAGGAATGGGGGGAGGGAAGAGTATTCCCGCGATTTTGCCCGAGGATAAAGGAGTGGTTACAGCGCAACTTTACAAACTTTGTGCTAAGAATGGAACTAAAATACCCATTAAGACCTGTAGGAATTTTGTAGAAAAAATCTGGACTATCTGCCCTTGGGTGCAATATGCAGGTATCCAACCCGGCCGATGGGCAGTAGTCAGCCAGCAAATGGCCTCTTATGAAGAGACTAATCCTGGGTCTCTTACCCCTAATGATTTTACTGTTTTTAAGGTGGTTGATGCCGTGTTGCACCCGGTAAAGCTTCCAGCGTCACGGCCAAAAAGTACCCAAGTAGGAGATTCCTTATTAGGCTCTGATTCTGAGGAATCAGATTGGGAAGGAGTAGTCCCGACGGCTCCACCTCCTATATACCCATGGGAAGAACTGGAGGGAGCTAAAAGGACAGTAAACCCTGGAGGAGACAGTGATGGCGACCAAAGCACCATGAGGAGAAGAACCAGGAAGGGCGGTGGCTGTGGCACAGCATGAAATTCAAAACAGGAAGTCCCCCAGAAAGGAACCAGGAAGGGCGGTGGCTGTGGCGCAGCACAAAATGAAAAAGAGGAAGTAGAGGATAGTGGCGCAGTTAGAAATAAAAAGGAGGAAGCATTGCTAGAAAAACACCACCCCATTAGTGCATGGGCCTCAGAATGGTCTCCCGAGTATGAATTTACTGTAAGGAATCCACCTTGGTTAGTGGCCCAAATATCATCGGAGAATCTGAATCCTCCGGTGGGAATGATCTCCCGTAGTATGAGACAAGCTTCTCGACAGGGAGAGATTGTAGATTGGGATGAGTGGGGAGTGTACCCATTGTTGACAGACCCTGTAACGGGTCAAAGGGATTATTCACCAGTACCTTATAAGATGCTTAAAGAATTAAAGGAGGCTACTTCAAAGTATGGCCTTGCTGCACCTTATGTGCGAAGGCTGTTGAATAATTTGATTACTGTGGCCCCCTGGACTCCCTCAGATTTTGATGAAGTAGCTGCTGCCTGTTTTGATCCCGCTTCTCATTTAGCCTTTAAGGCTCAGGCTAGAAGAGAGGCCAAGAAGGTAGTACAGGCGCGGGGTTACAATCCCCCAGAACAAGCTGTGGATCTGATCTGTGGCACTGGGGCATGTTCCAATCCTCGAGTGCAGGCGCAATATGGACAGTTAGAGTTGGATACTGTGAGGGAAGTTCATATGCAGGCATGGGATAAAATTGGAAATATGAAGAGTTCTAGAGGAGGGCCAAAATTGGTGGGTTTAAGACAGAAGGCGGATCAATCGCCTTTATCCTTTGTAAATGAAGTCAAAGAAACAGTGACCCGGGTAATGGGAGACGGTCCTGGCACCGAAGTGCTTATAAAGCAGTTAATAAAGGAAGGGTTACGACCCAAGGGAGCAGCTGCTATAGCCTCGTTGCCCCCAGAGGCTACTATAGAAGAGATAATTGATAAGTTGATGGACCTCCCCAAAGAGGATTCCATCCAGGCCCTTGTTGCTGCACTGGGCCATAGAGAAGAGCAATTCCTAGCGGCCTTTAATAAGATGACAGTAAGCTCTAAACAACAAAGGTGCTTTAAGTGTGGCAAGGTGGGACATTTTAAAGGGCAATGTCGTTCCTCAAATGTGAAGACAGGAACGCCCACCTGTTTCTGTTGTGGGAAACCAGGTCACATAGCTAAATATTGCCGAGTCAACCGTCAACAGGGAAACTTTCAGAAGGGGCGCCCGGCCGCAGGACGTCCCTTGTAAAAAAGAAAAGCGGCATGATGGACTTCCTCCCAGTTATTGTCGGGGCCTCCACTAGTCAAGAGAATATTTATCAGCTAGCCCCTTGGGAGACGATAAGTATCCCCATACGCGTGGAGTGCGCTCCCGCGTTAATTACAGGACCCGAAGGTTATACAGAGTTTATTACTCATACTCAAATTGTAGAAAAATCCGAGGCTGTTATTGTTGTGACCAATCCCCATCCTTACCATATCACTTTGGCTAAAGGTCAAGCCCTGGGGAAAGCCCTCCCCTTGGGAAAGTCCTGTCAAATAAGGACTGGAACGGCTGATAGAATCAATTGGGTACAACCCATCACAACATCCCGCCCCACATTAGAGATCGAGGTAGAGGGCGTTATGGTCCAGGGAATCATGGATACTGGTGCAGATTGCTCAGTCATTAACAGTGCGCAATGGCAACATAATTGGCCCCTGGCTAATACAGACCATGCAGTAGTTGGAGTTGGCGGAAAAAAGACAGCACTCCGAGCATCTAAGCCTCTTAGATGGCGAGTCCAAGATGAATCAGGACAGTTTCATCCATTGTGTCTGTCAGATTTGCCATATGCCCTATGGGGAAGGGATATCTCGAGCAGTCTTCAGCTCTCTTTTGCCACGCCTGATAGTATTTTGGGAAATTAGTGGGGGTCACTGAACAGGTGAGCGATATTCCCCGGCTAACCTGGACCAACACCACCCTGGTTTGGGTTGAACAGTGGCCCCTCAATTTAGAGAAGCTCACCGCTTTACAGCAGATTGTTAAAGAGTTACTGTCACAAGATAGAATAGAAAAATCCTTTAGTCCATATAATTCTCCTGTGTTTGTGATTAAGAAGAAAAGTGGAAAATGGAGAATGTTAATTGATTTACGAGCTATCAATGCTTGTTTAGTCCCTATGGGGGCCTTGCAACCAGGTTTGCCAACACCTACAGCAATACCTAAGGATTGGCAGATTTGTGTAATTGATATAAAGGATTATTTTTATAGCATTCCAGTACATCCTATTGATAGAGAGAAATTTGCATTTTCCGTCCCACGGGTTAATTTACAGAGTCCCTATGATAGATATCAGTTTAAGGTTTTGCCTCAAGGCATGGCAAACAGCCCCACCTTGTGCCAGTTCTATGTTAGTAGTATTTTGTCTCCGATAAGGGACCAATATTTGGAGATGATGATAATCCATTACATGGATGATATTTTGATAGCAGGAGCTGATAAGAAAGCAGTGAAGAAGTGCTTGGAGTCAGTAATATGTGCTCTTAATAAGAAAGGATTACTAGTAGCACCAGATAAGGTCCAACTCCGTTTCCCTCTAGATTATTTAGGACATAAGATTATGCCGGAGGGTATAAAGAGAGGAGTGCCTAAAATAGATTTGAAAGAGTATAAAACCTTAAATATTTTTTTCAAAAGTTTTTCAAAAGTTAATAGGTGCGATACAATGGCTTCGCCCAGTTTTACCACTTCCAGCTTCTTTGATGCAACCTCTATATGATATATTAAAGGGAAGTAGTGATCTTGGATCTCCCCGTGCTTGGACTGCAAAAGCCCAACGAGTGATCAAAGAAATACAGGAGAGAACAGGTCTATTATTAGTGAGGCAAGATCCAAAGGACCTTATTTATTTTATAGCATTGGAAGATACTTGTGCACAGAAGAAGCAGGTAAGGTCTCTTTGGGGTTGCTTGTTTCAGAAACATGGATGCTTGGAGTGGTTGTATCCTAAAGGTTTGAAAAAGGCTGTGATGGAGATGAAAGATTATGTCCCTGAATTTTGTCTACAGGCCTTACAACGCTGCCGCTTGGTATATGGCAGAGACTATGTGTTGACCTTAGATTTGTCCTCCACTATGCATATAGAATTGAGTCAGAGTTCATTTTCTTGGGTGACTCTTCTGAATTCTGTCCCAAGAGTTCATGTGACGCCTCCTCCCATAGTAAGAATGTTTCAGGAGGTAAAGTTACAGTTACAGCCTAACATTATTTCTTCATTACCAGTCCAAGGACCGAATATTTTTACAGATGCCACACGAAACCATCGAGCGGTAGTGTATGATCAACAGAAATCCGCTCTTTGGGTGTATGATACACCTTATGGATCTACTCAAAAGAATGAGATGTATGCCATTATAAAGGCTATGGAGCTGTATAATAGAATCCCCTTCAATCTGATTACTGACAGTCAGTATTGTTTTCTCTTGATACCCCGTCTAGTAGATGCTGTCATCTCACCCTCCTCCTCCATATGTAAGTTGATGGTGCAAATACAGGACTTATTAGCTCTACGAGAACATCCAATATATGTTCTACATGTACGCTCCCACATTATAACTACAGGGCCCATTTTTGGGGGGAACGATGTGGCGGATCGAGCCTTGGTAGGGGGCATGACATTATCAGAATTTTCAACTCCAGCACAGAAGGCTCATGAGAAATATCATCTTTCAGCCAGATCTCTTAGATATTTTTATAGGATACCCAGATCAGTAGCGCGTAATATAGTCCGCGCCTGCTCATCTTGTGCCCCATTTAGACCTAAGATTCCTGATCCAGCTATAAACCCCAGGGGTACCTTTCCAAATGAATTATGGCAAATGGATGTTACTCATTTGGGAAAGAAGTGCATTCATGTGTCTGTGGATACTTTCTCCTCTTATGTCTTTGCTACGCTTCAGACAGGAGAAACAGCCAAAATGGTTTTGTCCCATATGTATGCCCAGATAGCTGTTCTAGGAATACCTTTGACTTTGAAAACGGATAATGGCCCTGCGTACGCATCTAAGGCCTTTTCCATTTTTTGCCAAGAATTTTCCATTAATCATGTTACAGGAATTCCTTACAATCCTACCGGCCAGGCTATTGTTGAATGGGCCAATCGCACCATTAAGACCACCCTCTTTAAACAAAAAGGGGGAATTGTCCGGGTGGTGACCGCTCTGGATCTGGCACAAGCAGTATTTACTATGAATTTTTTACAACTTAGGGACGATGGCTCCACCCCAGCACAACGGTTTTTTGAAGGTAAGGATACTAGTAATGTGAAAACACGCCACATACCTGCACCCAGTATGGCATTGCCAGGTACAAAAATCATGTGGCGGGACGAAGCAGGGTCGTGGCATGGACCTGTAACAGTCAGACAGAGACGGCCCGGCCATCTCTCTATCTGCCCTGACGATGATGAAAGTCAGCCAGAAATATGGATTCCTTTGCATAGAGTAAGAGATTTATGTACCCAACCCGAGAAATCGGGATGAGGAGTATTTTCCTTCTTCCAGGTCCTAAGATGTTGTTGTTGTTGATCCTGTTGACACAATTGGCGGAAGGAAAGCAGATGTGGGGCCTGCTGCAGATATTGCCATACCCGATGCCCCTCTCCCACAATGCACCTGTTTATCCTCACCTTTTTGTGCAGAACTCCTCCCTACATCTCCCAACTGTTGCAGTGGACGATGCAGAGGCTAACCTAACACAGGTTCAGTGGCAGCTACAAGGTACCCTGTGTTTCACAACAGCCAATACTTCAGATAGCCCCTGTATATATTTGACAAAGACTGGGTCTCGTACTCCGGCTCCTTTTGGAGGACGGAATTGGACATCCCATGGATTGCTCTTCATCCGGAGACCCTCTGTGAATGGGTTACAGCCGTGTGACATATCCCGCTGGGGCCCAATGTGTCCTCAAACAAGGGCCCATCGAGGCTACTTCCCATGGCGACAATGCCATGGGGGGACGGGACGCAAAACCCGGGACTTTTGCTTATCTGGCCCTGAATGGCACCCAGACTTAAAAGAGGGCAGGCCTGAAGAGGCAGAGGACCCGTTTTCCATTTGGTTGTTATGTGGGACTAACGGGAGCTGTATGGATATAGCGCCCATGGCATATATTAAAGGGGGGCAGGAATTGATAGTAAATGTAACCACCCCGTCGGCGGGTACCGCGGCCTATACCACTGTCAGCAATGATACTGTCACCCCGACCCCTGTATGTGTGTGGCCACCCTTCATGTTCCTTTTGTGGAATATTACTAATTCCACAAATAATAAGGACTTTCTCAACTGTACCCAGCAGAAGTGTTTTCTAAGTCAGTGTTGGAATGGTTCTAGACATGAGGCGGCAGTAGTAATTAGAGCCCCCACTTGGGTCCCTATACCAGTGGAAGACTTCAATATGCTTGGTTCCCCTAGAAGGTCCCGACGGGACTTTGGACTCACTGCCACGATACTAATGGCAATAGCCCTCAGTGTAGGGGCTACAACTGTGGCAATTCTTTCTATGCAAGGGCAAGTGCAAACCGCTGCGGCACTGCTAAATGCCACTCAGACAGCCGCACGCGCCCTAGATGCTCAGTTACAAGTCAACGCACACCTTCAAGGTGGAATATTGCTTGTCAACCAAAGAGTCGATCTTGTTCAGGAACAAATAACTGATCTTTGGCAGTATGGACTTATAGGGTGCCGGTATCATCAATCCGGCCTTTGCGTAACATCTATTCCTTTTGCAAATCATACTCGAGCGGCTGAGTTGTCACTTAATCTCTCTGCTTATTTGAAAGGACAATGGTCTCATGGCTTTAGTGGGCTCCTAACCGATTTAAGAGTAGCTGTCCAGCAATTGGAGACACTTGATGTAGACCTGGCTATTCAACGCTCTTGGTTGGGTTGGCTTAAGCAGGCAGGAAGTTGGTTTAAAGATTGGAGTGGGGTTGGGGCCTCTATTGGCCTGTTTTTGCTTCTTTTGCTCATCCTGCTCTGGTGTCTGCGCAAAATGTCTTATCAACAAAAGGGGTATCAGCTCCTTACACAAAAAGCCATTATGGCTATGGAACAACATGAGGACCCTCAATTTTGGCTCACCGCCATGGATAACATGTAATGCCCGGGGTAAGATGGAACCTACTCCAAGACGGGCAACTTCTCTTCACCCGACCGCCTAAGACAGGGCCCGAGGGCATTGGGTTACCTAGGACGGGTAAGGTCGTGGATGAATTGAGATGACCTAAGACAGAGTGGTCCGCACCCAAGGTTAGAGCCAGGGTCTAGCAGTAACGCGTAGCTTATGGCAGTGCCAGGATCTAATTCCTGTTTAAACAAAAAGGGGGAATTTGTTAGGGGCTAGGGGCTGGGCGTGCTTAGCTAGTTAAGAGCCTTATAAGGTAATAAGAGTTATATCTCATGCTAATTGGTTGGTGATGTATGAAATTATGTATAAATGTGTTGTAAGTGGAAGGAGAGGGGGAACACAGAATGTAGCAGGACAAGAATAAACTACTCTCTAAATCACTCGGGCACTCTGTCTGGTACTTCCTCTTCGGAGGCCGGTGACGACCGAAGACTTACGATGGGTAAG
>JAQQSU010006547.1:0-13482 GCA_028627135.1 Pseudochirops cupreus | reverse complement strand
CAGATCAGCAGACGGCTTCCAGCGTCTCACCATTACATCAGTTACCTATTCAGTTACCAGAGAGGGAAGCATCAGCATCTGGGCTTTTCACAGCCGGGGGGCTCAATGGCTGCCCAGAGTCTCGTCTGGCCAAATCACACAACTCTTCTCAAAGTGAGCCCCAAACCAAAACCTCACATCAGGGCGTATATATAGCCTTGTCCTGGCTTGGAGAATGTCACAGCCCTCTAGACCCACTGCCCAATCACAAAGCTACAAGGCACAGCATTCCTGGAAAACAAGCCTGGCGGCACAGGCTCCATGTGACCACATTCAGCCTATTAGGGAACAGAGTATACTTTCAAATATCCAAGGGTCCTCAGTTACATAGACACTTTAGCAAAGGGCCTAGGGGCAGGGAAGATCTTCAGATTCCCATAACAAGGGTCGAGGGCCATAATCAGCTCTTTCTAGAGCAGGGTGGAGGGTCATGGGGTAAAGGGGACTGGAATTCCCCAGAACAGGCTAGGGTCATGTTCTGGGCGAAGAGGGTAGTGGCCCTGCTTGGTCAGCAGGACAGGACAGGGTCGTCCCTAGATAAGATCCTTACACCACAATGAACCTTATATACTATAATGATTCAAGGAGAATATATAAAATGCTGATTAGGGGAGGAGGGGTCAGGGAACTTGGCCTTGAGCAATATGCCCAGGCAGGCCTTAAGCAGTTTTCAAGCTATGACAAAATGCAGGGTAGAAATATAAAAGGGGCTTAATGGTGGGCCACAAATCAGGTGGTGTGTGAGTGGCCTGGGATTTGGGTTTGGGTACAACAATATCTCTTATGAATTAGGATACCTTTAGTTCATCCATATTTGTCAGAACCAATGGTATTGATCATTAAGTGGTTCTTTAAGACTGGGCTGCCCTTTGAAAAGGGTATTCATGAATGGCACTATGACCAGTTCAATAGTAATGAAATCTGAAGATCCCTTTGTATTGCTAAGCTAAGAGGTATTTAATGCCTACTTTCAAATTAAGCCTTTGTTAAAGAAACTGAAGGTATGATCCTCTGTTGCTGACATAACAGGAGGGGGCTGAACAGGCAACCCCTGTTGCTAATGTAACAGGAAGGGGCTGAACAGGGAGGAGCTATACTGTGATTAAGGAAGAGCACAAAGTCAATAGTCAGAATTTCCTGGAGTAAGCATCATGGAGGCAGGGCAGCTGCTGCCGGACTGAAGTCTGTACTGAGAATTGAGAAGAACTGAGAAGAGGAATGAGAATTGAGAAAGAGACAGAATTTTTTGGAGCAAACCATGTGGAGGCTGGATAAAGTGATTTTGATTTTGAGAACAGAACTTATGATGCTGAGGACTTCTGAGGGCCAGCTGGAGCTGCTGAGGACTTCCAAGGGCCAGCTGCTGAAGGCTGAGGAACCATCATTGTGATGCCAGTGCTTGGTCTGTTTTGATGTTACTTTGTCAGATTTGTTTGTTGATAGAAGCTTCTGACCTTGTTGCACCTAGGTTGATTTCACAGACAGAAAGTGAATTGAAGAGGATGCTGGTTATTGTGTCTTTCTTAAGTTTTGTCTTCCCAGGAACAGAAATTGCTGAGAAGTTGCCTCAGGACAAGATGAAGATAAGACCTCTCCTTGGGTACTGAATGTTGTGATGATATTGTAACCTAGTTGTGATCTAGGGGTAGATGGCCTTTGTATTTTGTGACTGACCAAACGAATGTATTTTGTTTATGATTGGAAACTAATCTCCAATTGAGACTGTCCAGGGGTGGAATACTTTGACTTTTGTTCTTTGTGATTGAACTGAGGACTTAAGACTTTGTTATTGACTAAATGAATGTACTACCCAGGGGTGGATTACTTTGACTTTTGTTCTTTGTGATTGAACTGAGGACTTAAGACTTTGTTATTGACTAAATGAATGTACTACCCAGGGGTGGATTACTTTGACTTTTGTACTTTGTGTCCCTAGCCTCCTTAAGGATGATTGAATGATTCAATTACTAAATGATTGAGTTACTAAATGATAGTACTTTGTTGAAAACTATGTGACCACTTGTGCAAAAACTATGTGGCCATTTTAGTGATAAGTTGTTGAGCTGTGACATGGTGAATGCTGCATTTTGATTTTCTGTGATAAGTTGTAACACTGAGAATGCTATACCTTGATTTTCTGTGAATGTTTTGCTCTGATTTGTTATTGAATAAATAGAGAGTTCTATGTAATCAGAACCTTAAAAGTTGTTCACAGCAGCAGTCCTCTGGAAAGCTGCTTGTGCTTGGCTTTATAACAGCTCACTCCCACTATACATTTAAGGATTATGCAAGGCAACACCTAGTCATCCCCACCTCTAGACTCCTTTCCCATGCCACTTTCTAGTGTTATGGATGATTTTTAAATGTGTATGTCTGGATTTGTGAATTGAATACTGTGGTTCAAGCCTGGCCTTTAACAAAGGCTAGCAATGCAATTCTAGGGGTCACCTTACAGATAAAAACAGACTGAAGAAGAAATTGTGTCAGGATTTTGGAGTGCTTTCAGAAAAAAAAAACCCTTTTTTCAACAGGATGAGATGCTTTTTTGCTTTTTCTTCAATTTTATCAGGAAAAAGGTAGAGTTATGAACTCAAAGATCATGGCAAGGAAATCCTTCCAATCATACATCTAATATCAAAGTCACTAACTGGAGGTAGGATATGACAAAGTAGAGGCAGATAGGTGGCATCATGGAGAGAATTCTGGCCATGGAATCAAGAAGGTTTGAGTTTAAATTCTGTCACTGATACTTGTTAGCTGTATAACTTTGTGCAAGTCACCTAAACTTTTTCAGTTTCCGAATGCCTAAAATGAGTAAGATAATAACCTCTACCTTGCAGTGTTTTTCTTGAGAAGATCAAATGAGATAATATATTTAAAGTGTTCTGGGAACCTTAAAGTGGAATCTCTCTCTCTCTCTCTCTCTCTCTCTCTCTCTCTCTCTCTCTCTCTCTTTGTCTCTCTCTCACCTATCATCTTTTTATCATTAATTTGTTAGTTACTATTAGTCTTACAATTATGAGTTACTATTATCATTATAATCATTTTATAATCTCCAGTTTTCTTCTCTAATAGAAATAACACTAAAGCATTAGTCATTCAGTGAATTTTTAGTTTACTACCTTAGGATTTGGTTTCTGGAAAGTCTAGGCCCATTCACATTGTCAGCTTCTGGTCTCTTCTCCCATGGTGATGGTCTCTCCCCAAGGAGTCCCAGTCTACAGAATGAATACCATAAATATGTCTGGCTCTCTGCCAGATCTAAGTCCAGAAAGGCCAGGGAGACATAAAATGCTGCATTAGACCTTTTCAAAGGCTCTGCAGGGTGTTTAACAATATGATTTTTGACAGCTGTCCTTCACATTTACCCTGAGTTGCTGCCACTCTAGACTTCTGCCTCACCCCACTTTATACCCACAGACAGAAAGCAGCAGAGGAAAACAATCCTTATCACTATGAAGAAGGCCACAGTAATAAGTGTTACTCATCAAATGTTAAATTTGAAGACTCTTAGATTTGGAAGGGATCTTATATGAAATCTAGCCTAACTACCTACCCATAGCAGGTATTAATCCCCTCTGTAATTTCCTTGAAAAGAATTCATCGTGCTTCTTTTTGTATGATACTTCCAATAATTGAGAACTTAATACCTCAAGAGACAAGCCATTCCATTGTCTAGTTGTTAGAAAGTTATCCCTCACATTGGAGCAAATGTTTTCCATTAACTCATAGCAAAGGATTCTATGCTTCAGAGGTAAAAATAATAAGCCCCTCCTTTCTACATTATAGCCTTTGAAATACTCAAAAACACCTCTCCTTTTCCTCCCTGGTTCTCTGAAGATAACCATTAAATAACCCACTGAATTGTTTTTTTGGTAGATATGAGAAAAGTTCTTGTTTCCTCCAGGATTGTGTTTGTCAGTATTTTTTCCTTTTGGTCTCAGGACCAAAGAATTTTTGCATTCTAAAAATTACTCAGTATCCCCCAAAGAGCTTTCATTTCTGTGGGTTGTATTGATATTTATCACATTAGAAATTAAAATATTTTTGTAATATTGTGAAAATTGTTTCAGCCTCATGGACCCCTTGGAAGGTTCTGAGCAACTCATATCACATGGTTGCCTTCCCACATTTTGATAACTACCACTCTAGAAGTGAAATTTCTTCTCTAGGCTAAGCATTCCCAGGCTCCAATAGTATTTCTCATATGGCACGGTTCTGGGGTTCCCTCACCATCCCTGTACAAACATCAGTTTGTCAATATTCATCTTCAAATTCAATGATCACAACAAAATAGAATGGTGCTCCTTGAGTCCAGAGTAGGACAAAGCTATTACATTTCTAAATAATAATTCTGGGTATTTCTAGTAATTCAGTCTAAGTTGGTTAGCTTTATTTGGCAGCCACTCATATTGATCTTGCTGTGACCTAAACACCCTAGTTCTTTCTTCCTCTCTCCCTCCCTCCCTTCCTTCCTTCCTCCTTCCTCCCTTCCTTCCTTCCTTCCTTTCTTTTTCTTTCTTTCTTTCTTTCTTTCTTTCTTTCTTTCTTTCTTTCTTTCACATGAACTGCTATTGAACTACAACTCCTCTATCCCATGAGTTCTTCACTTTGGGATAATTTGCCAAAATTTATCCTGGAAATCTGATCAAGGCAAGACAGATAAATTATTCTGAAATAAATGAGAGATTAAGCAAGCAGTGTACAAGATCACTAACTGGGTTTCTGACCTTCTCCAGAGTCTTGACTTACCAAAGTCCAAACATGTATTTTTCCTGTGACCTTGCTTTTTATTTCCCCTATTTCCAATGCACCTGTCTTATTTTTATATACCATGCTATATAATGGCCTAGCCTGAATTCATGTGGGGGAAAAAAAAATAAAAAAAATTAAAAAAAACAACCTGAAGATTTTAGTGGACTCCAACTTCTATTACAATTTTTGGTCGCTGCCAAAATTACTGATACAATCGTGGGCTAAATAAAAGATAGTGTCGTACTTGTCAGTAAGAACTTATTGAGAGCCCTCTTTGTATTGTACTATAGTAGAAACTCTGGATAAAAAGACAAAAATAATTTCTGTTGTGAAAGAGCTTCCATCCACTTCAAAGACATGAAACTTTCTGCATGTCAGGTCAATAACTGTAGTATTATACTTTGTTTGGGGTATGTTTTGATGAACTCTATTGTACCCAGAGGTGAGAGAGTAAGCTATCAAAATGTTTTAGAACAATAAAATTTACTATTAGGAGGTACCTGAGAGATAAACTAGTCTAAAGAGAGGCCACAGATAGTGTTGGATTTGTAGTCAGGAAGCCTTTTCTTTCTGTTCTGTCTCTGACACTTACTAGCTGTGGGGGTTGTGGGTGAGTAATATAGCTTCTTCAAATGTTAGTTTCCTCATTTTAAAAATTAAGAGTTTGGATCATGTAGTAGGAGGGATATTTGTCAGAGTTCCCTGTCCAGTAGGCCAGCTATTTCCAGGGGGTGAGATTGAGAACTGATTGTTAAATTCTCAGTGTGAGCCTTTAAGCCTTAGAAATTTGGGATCTCTATAAATCAGCACTTGATTTATTGTCTTGTTGTAGAGATTTAAGAAGGTGTTTATAATGCAGATTAAATTTAAAAGTGTATGCATCTATGGCCCCCTCTTCCCTGGAGCCCAGTTAAACATCTATCAGCACACTCCTATGTTGTTCTATAAATTTGTTTGATCCCAGTAGGAAGGCAATAGAAGGCTCAGGGAATGAAATCATCACCAGATTGGAGGCTTGTGACTGTAGGTTAATGATGACAATAACAATAACTAACAGTTTATAGCATTTTAAAGTTTGTAAAGCACTTTCTATCAATTATTTTATTTGAGCCTCACAATACTCCTGTCTAGTTCCTTTCCTTAAAAGATAATGAAATTGTCCTTGAGAATTCATTGGTTCAGCAGATTTGGGAATGGGATGTTGATATATCTTCCTTGTCATCTGGACACAAAAAGGGCCAGGGACATGCAGAGTTGCAGCTGCTCCTACAGTCTTCTGATCATCAGACCATCATGGACAACATAGGGGTAGGGAAGCTATGCTCAGTTATATAAAGGTTGTATCCTTGCTGAATGTTCTTTCCCTGATATTGCTAAATAAATTTCTTTTTTTTTAACTGCTAAATATTCTATGAGCATCTCATTTTGTTCTTTTCTCCAACTCTAGGTAACAGGCCTGGTGTACTTAAGACTAGATGATGCCACCTTTCACATCTCAGTCTTTCACATTTCAGTCTATGACCCTAAGAACCCCCTAATATAATTGAGTCTCAAAGAGGTTAAGCCATTTGACCAAGGTAATACACATAGGATGTAACAGTTAGTACTCAAACTCAGATTTTATGACTTCAAATGTAGTGTTTTTTATACTGTGCTATACTGGAAAACATCGTATGAAGAAAAGGGTAAATGGAGTCAGAATATTTAACCTAGAAGACAATAACTTAGTAAAGATATCATTGTCTTCAAATATTAGTAGAGCTAGTTGTCCTGCAAAGGAGAAAGTAGATTAATTGTGTATAGAGTTAGATGGGAAGATCTGGGTCAACTGAGTAGAAGTTTTTGGATGACAGATCTTGGCTCAACATAAGGAAGATACTTCTAACAAACAAAAACTAAAAACCAATAAAACAGGTGCCATTTTAAAATAATGTGAAAATATTCCATCCTGGAAGTGCTCAGTAGAGATGGGATGAGTATTTTTAAAGAGTACTCTTATAGAATAAATTCCTTCAATGGACGGAATCTTGGATTAGATCAACTCCATTGTCAATATTTTTTTGACTTTGCTTTTACCTCGGCCCTGAAATAGCAATTCTTAAGAAGTAAACCATGGCTAGGTTAAAGAAACTGTAGAAGAATTAAGTGTAACAAAGAAAAGTATTGGCAGAGGCAGCTAGGTCCAGTGGATAGAGCATTGGGCATGGAGTCAGGAAGATCTGAGCTCAAATTCAGCCTCAGACACTTACTAGCTTTGTGTTGCTTAATCTCTGTTTGCCTTAATCCTCTGGAGAAGGGAATGGCAAACCAGTCCAGTATGGTGGTCAAGAAAACCCCGTGGACAGTGCTGGTATGCTATGGTGCATGGGGTTATAAAGAATTGGACATTACTGAACAACGCAGAAACAACAAAGAGAGGTATTGATTTGTTATTGTAGTGTTCTATCTAATTAGCCGCACAAATAGTATATATTACTCTAACTGCTTTGTTACCATATGGAGACCATCATGGTAATGTTGAGAAGCTGGACTAACTGTGATTTTTAATTATGCCTGATAGAAGTGTCTGCTGCCATTGTTGTATTGGATGGGAATAATAGGAATAGGGAATGGATGTATGATTTCATTTGTGTAGGGAACAGTTGGATAAGGAAACTATCTCTACCAAAGTAGTCTGGCTCCTTCGCTAATACATTATATTTTTAGAGATTAGCTGACACTGACAGCTTGTGTGACTTGCATAGGATCACACACCCTGTGTGTATCAGAAGCACTAATACCCTCAAAGTTTCCACTTTATGGCCTGTCCTCTGGCCTCCATGCTGTGGAGAAAAAGATGAATTTCTTTTGTGCCTGTACATCAGATTGCACTATATTATTCTGTCCATTTTGATAAGTTTAACTCTAATAATTGTTATGAGTATCCCCTATTACTTTGAATGTGATATATTCCCCTACTAGGATACAAATTCAGAAAAGATAAGGGTGATGTCTTATTTATCTCTGTCTTCTTCACTCCTGATAGTTTCCTCATCTGTAAAAAGAAACAATGATATTTGTACTACTTACCTAATTCAGTTTTGACTAGCAAATGAAGCAATGTGACCATGAGGTGCTGTATGAGGGCCTCGAGGCTCTTTAGAAATAGCAATTGTTTTAATAAACCTGTAAATGCTGTATATTGGTGACTCTGTGTGTGTGTGTGTGTGTGTGTGTGTGTGTGTGTGTGTGTGTGTGTATACAGGTTCAAATATTGGGGTAAAATAGCATGACTGGATAACAAGCTGTACACTTTTGTACACAAAAGCCAAGGTATCTCACCATATGTGCATTTCACACTCCTATGAGAAAAAATAGCAGCTCTATTAATGCCGGATTATCATACCTTGTGAAGCCTATATTTTAGGAAAAAAAAAATCCTATAAAAAGGATACCATAAACCTTTACATCCTACAGAATAATCCATGGTAATTAAATCCTTTGTATTAGTGCCTTTAAAGATGATGAAATTCAATGAATGCAAACTTTTATGGTTTTGTTTTTTGTTTTTGTGCATGTGCGTGTGTGTGTTTGTGTGTGTGTGTGTGTGTGTGTGTGTGTGTGTGTGTGTGTGTGTGTGTGCAGTCTGAATCTACAATTTCATTAGGGCAGAAAACTCCCACTGTGAAAACTTTTCTCTATTAAAGTAGATAGGCAACCTGGAATCAGTTCCTTCCAAGGACCCAAGAAATTAAATTACTTGACCACTGTAATACACCCAAGTATGTCTCAGAGTCTAGAGTTTCAAACCAGGCATCACTGACTCCAAGGTTGCTTCTTAGCTACTATCCCTCATTGGCTCTCTAAAAACCAACAGATGGAATAAAAAATAAAAATCTATATGTGATACTTCTTTTTTAAATATCAGAACAAATATTTACAAAGAGATTCATTTCAGGGGTCCAGCTTTAAGTTGTATCTATATTAGGGAATTACAGAGAAGAAAATAAAAAAAACCTAATATTTTCTTTGATATGTTATCAAGAATTGATATATCTATACTCTATTACAAGTAAATGAACAAGCAAAGGAGGGAGTCATGTCTGAGGATGCCAGTGTTTGCCAGTTTCCATAGATCCCATGGCTTACCACTAGGGTTAACAAAGATCAGTGTAGAATAGAATAAAAAGAAAGAAAATGAATCAGGAAAACAAGTAACCACACCCCTCTGTATGTGTAACCTGTAGCCCAGAGGGACTGGAACAATGTCATGGACTGCATGGGTAGTAAGGGAATATAAGCCAACAATGGTGGTAATAATGATTGTAAAGGTTCAGGGAACAAGACAACTCAGATTAACCATGAGCCTCAAAGGTAAACCTAGTACTCCAACTAGTAGCTCCCACAAAGGGCAGCTAGGCAAGTGCCAAGTAGAAACTTTGACCTACTGCTAACATGTACCTTTCAGTGAGAAAGAAGAAAGCTGCTAGCTATCTCTTCTATTTCTAATAATTTGCATAGGTTTCATGCAAGCTCTACATGGGGATGTAATTCTATTTGATTATTAGATATTTAAGCACTTCTTCCAAGCTTAGCCTTAGTTCTTATGGCCAAACTTCAGGTTTTTCCCTGTGGTTCCCAATATCATAGATTCAGCCAGTAAAATGGACAAACATATCTACTTGTGCCTAAAATCTTCTAAATGAATGGTGACCTGAGTTTGCTGAAGCAGAAAATAAGACCAGAGATGAATAAAGGAAAATTCCTGCTTAATGACTCTAAATGACATTAGCAGAGGAAGATGATATGGCTAGTTCTTCCAGATAGAATATGAAAAGAGAGAGATAATCTTAGCAGGAGTGGAAGATGCTGCCAGATAATATTATTACCAGATGATAAAAGGAACTACTGTCATGAAATCTCAGGAAAGGAAATCAGAAAGGGAGAAAGGAGGGGAACGTAGTGATAATTTTTTAAAAAAGCTTCTTCTATAACTGATTGGGAGAAACCTCTGGAGAGAAATACTAAACTTCTTTTGCTTGTTTGTACTGATTGGTGATTCAGAGCAAATAAAGAAAAGGGACTCCTCCCCCCCCCTCCCCAGGTTTCCAAAGGAATGTCTCCACTGTGTTTGCAAAACAAAGGCCAAGGCCAAAGGAAGGGAGAAAGGAATAACTTGTGTGTGCATAACAACCGCAGAATAACAGGTATCCAGCCACTAGGCAAGAGCATTGCAACTGAGAACAATGGTGTTTTCAGCTTGAACAGCTGCCCAGAAACTCAATTTTCCATGAGAAAATTTCAGTCAGAAAATAACATACGTGTGCATAGCATCATGTGGAGCCCAACATTTAAGCGGTCTATGGTCCTAGGGGCTCCACCATGAATAAGACTAAACATATTTCCATCTTTTGATTTTTCCCCATGGTCACAATATGCTTTCCGTCTTTTTTGTTTGCTTGGCTTTAGATGAAGTAGCAAGCCTGCTTATAAATAAACTGTACATTGCAGGGGCTTGAACTCCAACCTAGGCATGTGTTTGTCAGGGGAAATAAACAGATGCTCTATGCTTCCAATGGTACTAGCACAAATGGAAAAAAAAAAAGAGTTGAGAACTTTTTATCTTGCCTCTGCAGCTTTCTTACTTATTAGCTTTTAAGATATGATGAGATATGGAAGTGATACTTTATAATAAATTAAGTTTCCCTACCCCTTTCCTTGAGAGACAAAAGCACACTGCAAAGAACAATCCATATATTGACTAGAGTAGGATAAACTTGTGGGGAGTGGAGTAAGTAGCACTAAGAAAACTTTTCTCCCCATTTCTTTTCTAATTTGTTGTCTTTTTGTTTCCTTGAAGTAGCTTCATCTTTACTATCCTCTGGCCGCAGGTCCATTATGGCTTCTTCTTTTCCAAAGTGCCTCTGTCCTAGAGATATGTTAAAGAATATGTCACTGATGCTGCCTGTGCTGAGGTTCTCTCTCTCTCTCTCTCTCTCTCTCTCTCTCTGTCTCTGTCTCTCTCTCTCTCTGTCTTTCTGTGCATGTGTGTAGGACTGCTACTTTTTCCTCCACACAAAAGATTCCACATAAAAGACTCTTACAAGGATAACATTGAGACTCGAAGCAGGATACAGTAACTTAGGCTTACCGTGATACTCTCTTGAGAGGCTGAGATTTAAAACATCAAGATATGTTGTTATTTGGGGGTTACTGAATTGGCATATTATATTCAGATCTGCATCATGCAAACAATTTCATCATTTTTCATATGCTCTGGCAAGTCAGGCTGATGTGGTTAGTGTTTGGGGTAGGGTGCTCAAGAGCCCAAAATGCCAACATGCCAGGTCCTGCCAAATGGATTACACTCATGTCTTCTCTCAGCCAAAGAAAAGTAGTTTGTTAAAAGTCCATTAAAAGTTCTCCATATTGGGTAGCCTCTTAAGGAGCCTAGGTATCTGTGATGCTTGCATTGGGCAAGTAGGATAGAATAAGTCTGTCACAGAATAAGTCTGTTCTAAGTCTTTCTATGGAACTCTCACACCACATGGAGGGAAGATGGGATCTTATGTACAGAAAGATTGTGGGAGGAATCCAGGGGTGATCTAGAGGAGGAGTTTGGGGAGGGTCTTCAGGAGGAGTCAGATGAGGTCAGACTCCAATAATGAGTGATTAAGGGTGAGAAGTTGCTGGAGGCTACCTGGAGAGGACAGACAATGGTGGGCTAGGCCAGTTCAAGGGTGGAACTGGAAGATCAAGGGTGGGAAAATGCTGAAACAAAGGAGGGCTAAAGACTTGATCAGAGCCACAACTTAAGGCCCATGGCCTAAGGCAAATGCCTTAAATGGGAAGATTCAAGGAGAGCTCAAAGGGCTTCCAGAGCCTAAACCTCTTCCAGACTAGAGGTTGAGATCATTCCTTTTTCTCAATTTATCCTTTATACTTCGAAAAAGTCCTCTTGCTAACAGTCAGGACCAACTGAATAACTTTGGGAAGTATTTTTAAGAGAGGAACAGAGACATTTCTAGGCATTGGGCTGCAGGCTTGTGAATGGGGTGAGCACAGCTAATAGTGAAAAGCAGAGGGCAAGTCAAGACAGCAAGAATGCATATTTCAATTTTGTCTTTTTCCATTCTTGTCTTTTCCCCTGCCACATTTTCACCTAATATTGTCTCTATATGAATATCATTTAACTGAGTCTTATAGCTAAATTAATCAGTGGCTTGCCACTGTAGCCAAACTAGCCTACTCTCTGTATTTACTTCTTTACTGATGCTCAGTCTCTTATCTCTGTGCTTTTGCACTGGCCATACCACATACTTGGAATGCATTCCCTCCATACTTCCACTTCAGAGTCTTTCTCTCTCTTTAACATGAAGCTCAGGTTCCATCTTTTACATGAAGCCTTTCTTGATTTCTCTAAATGCTAGTGTCCTCCCACACAGAATATCTTGTATTTAAGCTTCTCTCTCTCTCTCTCTGTCTGTATATATACACACACTTGCACGTGTATTCATGTGTATGTATGATTTGCATATATGTATATACATTTGTGAGAGATAATTTACAGTGAAATTTCCCCATACTGAAAAATCAAATCTAGAGTAGCTTCGGTATTCACTAGGCCTAAGTTTAGAGGTAACCTGACCTTACAGGAATCTGGGACTTAGAGCAATGGAGACTCTCCCCAGTGCCACTTCAGCACAAGATATGCCAAATGAAGATAAAACTGCTTTCCTGGCTTTGCACTGGACACCCACATGTTTCCAGGTCCTTTTTGTCAGAGGTAGAGTCCCGGCTTAGGCTGTGGGCCGGCCTCCCTGCCAGTGAGAGTGAAGGCCAGTGCGGGGTTGGGTTTCTGCATTAGAAGGTTATACAACCACAGGCTGGCTTCTACCTGTTGCTCTCTCCCTGGCAGATATCATTTGAGAGACAGGGGCAGAGTCCTTTCTCATGAGAAAGAATAAAGACCTTTTCTGACCTCAGACTCAGACTCTGCACTCTTCCCTCTCTCACACGTGTGTACACTGTACATATTCGTGATATCTACACATTTACATACATGAACACACAGAGATATATTTTCATGTGTATTTGCTGCATGGGATACAGAGATCCCTAAAACAATAACTCGGAGACATCTCAAGGTGAAAATAGGTTAAGGTTTCTTTATTAGAATCTCGCGAGAAGCAGGCAGTCCAACCCCTGAAAATATCCGGGGCTGGAGGGCCGCCAGACCAGGGCAGAAGGACTAATTTATGCTAGCCAGGTGAGTGGGGGTGGAGTTCGGGAGGGGTTTCAGGATGAGTCTTTACACAAAGCAAAGAGGTTAATAGCTAAACCTCACAAACTAATGAATCTGCTATTTTTGAGAAGTTATATTGCTGATATTCATAGCTTAAAGCTGGCCACTAAAACAAAGAAAGTAAACATTTCTCTACCTGAGGAATGCTTTTAAAAGGGTTAACCACAGAATCAATACTTTTAGGCTAGGGAGAAATATAGCTTTTACAACTTATTTGCACAGGCTGACAAACTGATATTACATACATAGGCACCCGAAAACAAGTGAGATTTTACAGACAAAGTCACCCCCAAAATATTACAAAGGCCCCTCAGCACCACCTCATTCCCTTAACAGATAAGATACAAATTCTTTTGGGATCAGGGACAAAGGTCTAAGCTCTCAGGCTGTTTCATGCTGAGAAT
>JAQQSU010006546.1:0-13483 GCA_028627135.1 Pseudochirops cupreus | reverse complement strand
ACTGCAGTTGGGAGATCCATTCTGCCCTACCAAAAAGTGACATAGGAGAGAACAGACTGTGGGAGGGGGGAAACACTGGGATGGCTGTTTTGGGGTGGTGGGCGGGGGAAAGACGGGGAGAAAATATGTAACTCAAAATCTTGTGGAAATGAATGATGTAAACTATAATAAAATTAAAAAAAAATAAAATATTTTTATACTATAATCTTTACTATTTCAGTCATGTATCCTCTTAAAATTTGTTGTGAAATGTTGTATAAGATGTTGATCTAACCCTCATTTCTGCTAAACCTCTTTCCAGTTTTCCCAATGGTTCTTATCAAATAGGGAGTTCTTTCCTAGGTAATTTATGCCTTCAGGTTTATTGAACACTAGTTTACTGGAATCCATTATTTCTGATTCTTTCTTGTCTAGTTTATTTCACTGACCTACTTTCCTATGATCTGGCCCGTTCCAAATGTCTTTAACGACTGGTGCTTGAGGATATGGTTTGAGGTCTGGACGTGCTATTCCCCCTTCATTTCTACAATTCCCTCCTCCCATTATCTGCTTTGATATTCTAGATGTTTAGATCCTTCAAATGAACTTTATTCTTATCTTACCTAACTCTATGAAGTGTTATTTTGGTATTTTGATTAGTGTATCATTTAGTCTGTGAATTAACTTTGGTAGTATTGTCATGTCAATCATGTTGGCACAGCTTATTTGCGAAAACTGGATACTCCCACAGCTATTTAAGTTGTTCTTTATTTCTTTGAGGAGCATTTCATAATTTTTTATTACAAGTATTTTATTATAAGTATCCTTTAAAATCTGTACAAGTATTGAGTATGCTTTAGTTACCTGACTCCCAAATATTTTATTCATTTTGTAGTTATTTATGTAAATATGTATATATTTTTGAATTTATATATACATACATATTCTTGTTTAATATTCACAATAATTATGTGAGGTAAGAGCTTTATAATTCCCATTTTACAGATGGGGAAACTGACAGACAGGAAACCGACCTATCTAGGCTCACTAGCTAGTAATTTCTGAGATAGCATTCCAACTCTGGTCTTCCTCACTCTATTTAAAAAAAAATATTATTTAGTTATTTTTAGAAGTCTTTCTTTTTAAATTTTGAGTTCTAAATTCTCTTCCTCCCTTCTATCCTCTCCCTACCCACTGAGAAAGCAAGCAATGTAACAATTATACCTGTGAAATCATGTAAAACATATTTCCAAATTAGCCATATTTTTTAAAAAAGTAAGAAAATTGTACTTCAGTTTGCACTTAGTTCATCAATTCTCTCTGGATGTGGTTAGCATTTTTTATCATGAGTCTTTTGGAACTGTCTTGGATTGATCAGAGTAGCCAAGTCTTTCACAGTTGATTATCATGACAACATTGCTGATACTGTGCACAATGATCTCCTGGTTCTTTTCACTTCACTTTGGATCAGTTTATATGGGTTTTGTCCTATTTTTCTGAAGCCACCCCCTTGTCATTTCTTATATCACACAACAGTACGTCATCACAATTATATGCCATAACTTAATCAGTCATTCCCAAATTGAGGAGCATCCTCTCAATTTCTAATTCTTTGCTACCACAAAAAGAGCTGAAATAAGGCAGAAAAATAGGGGTAATTGTACAGTGACCAGTATCAAATGTATAATGTCTGTATTTCTCCCATAGTTGAGTGACTTGTGATCTCTGTTCCAAGTATAGGCTGATGTCCCACCCAGAGAAGAAAGTGAGGGGTCTTGAAGAATGCCTCTCCAATATTCCAGGGTATTAAGTATAATGAAGAGTTCTTAAAAGGACTAACTTTAAGACTTCAAAGATTTTAAAAGGAAAAAAAAAAGGAATCTGGAACGGAGAGGAGACTTGACCTTTGCAAGAATGATGTCCCAAAAGGTAAGGAAAAGAACAGTTGTACAAAATTAGAAGACTGAATGCACCCAAGGACCAAGGAGGTCACATGCGGCCTTGACGTTGCAGGTTCCCCACCCCTGGCCTAGAATATCATGCTGAATCTAATTAGGAAATATTCAATAGGGCTAAATGTAAAATCTTACGCTTTAAAAAAAATTAACCTCTAGGAATAGACACTGTATACTGCCTGTGTTGGACCCTGTTTAGAGTACTGTATTCATTTCTGGGCACTACGGTTTAAGAATATGGATAGTTGATGAGTGTCTAGAAAAGGGTAACCATGATGGTAAAAGATCTTGAATCCATGATTTCTTAGGAAAATCTGAAGAATTTGGGGCATGTAAAGCTTGGACAAAAGAAGACTCCTGGGGGATGGTAGCTATCAAGCATTTGGAGACCTGTCATGTAGAGATCTGTTCTGGTCAGTCTCAAAGGATATAATTAAGAGCAACGAGCGCAAGTTGCAAAGAGCCGAGTTCAGCTGGGCATCTGGACACACTTCCTAATGATTCTGGAGGCCTAAAAGTGGAGAGGGGCTTCCTTTGGAGGTGGGGAGGTCCTCTTTCTTGGAAGTCTGTAAGTAGAGGTAGGAGAACCACATGTTGTGTGTGTCAGAGTCGGGGTTTCTTTGGTATGTGGCTCCTTTCTGTGATTCAAAGTGACCTGAGGCCAGCAAGAACACTTTTGCTTCAGGGAGCAGGGAAGGTAAATGGAGGAAACGGTGTGTAAGCTGGGCCTTGAAGGAAAGATTAAACGGGCAGAGATGTGGAGATAATTTCAGGCCTGGGGATGATCTACGAAAAGTGCACAGAGCCAGTAAAGGCAGGGTGAGGTCACGGAGCAGGCAAGAGTGTGATTGTGGTGAGGCTGCAGAAGTGGATCACCGTGAAGTAAGACTGGAACGGAAGACTGCAGCCAGTCTGTGGAAGGCCTCCTCTCCCAGGGCGAGGAGCCTGCGTTTTGTCGCACAGGCGACAGAACCACTGAGCGCTACAGTTGGGGAGGGACCCTGGAGGCCACTTGTGCCCTTTACAGTGTCCTCGACAAGCAGTTATTTAGTCCCCGTGTGAAAGCGGCCAGTAAAAGAGAGCTTGCCACTCCTCACCTCACTTCTGGGCATCTCAAGCTGCGAGGACGCTTTTCCTCGGCCTGCGCGTGAATCTGTTGTTTTTCATCCTTCACATATTGCTATTATTTTGCCCTTTGGCATGAAGCAGAACAAGTTATTACTTAGAACAAAGAACGACAGTGTTGAAAGGGGCCTTAGAAGACATCTAGGCCAACTTATCAATTTTGCAGATAAGAAAATTCAGCATCAAGGCCTTAGTCACACAGCTAGCAGAGGTGGGACTTGAGTCTAGAACCCCTTCAGAACTCCTGACCCTGAATGGTCAGATCAGGTCATTAACGATCTGACATCAACTTGAAAGTAAATCTCTAGTGGAGTCCTTCAGAGATTCGTGCATGGCTTTGTGATATTTAACATTTTTGAAAAATCAGTGACCTGGACAAAGTCACAAGGGGCATGTGTATCAAATTTTTACATGGCACAAAGCTGAGAGAGAGAAAACACACCAAATGAGAGCCAGAATCCAAAAAAAAAATCTTGACAGATGAGTTGTACTGAATAAAATTTGATTCAATAAACTCAATTCAGTAGCATTTTCTGAGCCTCTACTATGTGCCAGGCACTGTGCTAAGGACTGAGGATAAAAAAAGAGGCAAAAGACAGTCCCTGCCCTCAAGGAGCTTACATTCTAACGGGGGGAGAGGGAGAATAATATGCAAACCAATATATACAAAGCAAGCTATATAAAGGATAAATGGGAAAGATCAAAGTTAGTAGTGTTATCAGTAAACGTGCGCCTCCTCCAAGTCTTTGCCCTGGGTCCTGTTCTTTTCTTTCTGTGACTTGGATTAAGGCACAGAGAGTATATTTATCACATCTGCAGAGGGCACAAAGCTGGCAAAGCACAACTAAGACACGAGATGACAGAGTCCAGATTTGAGATCTTCACAGACTAGAGCATCGTTACTTTCTCCCTTAACGGTCTCATCAGTTTCCATAGCTTCAACTCAATGACTCCTAAATCCATACGTTAAGTTCTAATCTCTCAAATGAATGGTAGTTCTGCTTAAGCAAATGTTGCTACCATCAAAATAGTGCTGCTAGGTAATGCTGTAAAGAGAGCACTAGGTTTAGAGTCTGGAAGACCTAAGTTAAAATCCTGCTTCAGATATGAGGTGGGTGACTCTGGGTAAGTCACTTTACCTCTCTTAGCCTCCGTTTCCCCATCTTTCAAATGAGGGGGTTGGATGTGATGACCCATGAAACCCATGATTCATACCCATCGTGATTTATGGTCCCCTGGTCCCTTCTTTCCACTCAAACCTTAGTTTATTACCCTCTTAGTCCAGGTCCTCCTCTCATCTAGACTATTGTAACAGTTCCTAATTGGTTTCTCTGCCAGTCCAGTCCACTCTACAACTGCTGCCAAAGTGATCTTCCTTAAGTGCAAGTCTGACCATCTGACTCCCCTACTCCATTAATTCTAGTGGCTTCTCTATTATCTCTAGGATTAGCTGGAAACCCCTCCATTTAGCTTTTAAAGCCCCCAGACAGCCTGGCCCCACCTGTCTTTCTAGTCTAATTGGACTTGGCTCCCTCCCTGACACAGCCACACTAGCTTCCTTTCTCTCCCGCACACTCTGCTCACGGGCCCACCTCTGCGCTGGTGCACTGGCCATTACTGCCCCCTTCCTTTCACCCCACACCTCCTCCTTTAGGATGTCATTCAAGGAGCACTTTCTGCATGAAGCCTTTCTTGATCCCCCTAAACTCTCCCTCCCAAAAGGCCTTGTATACGATGACTTCGCATACATTTGTTCTTATTCACTTTATATTTGTGAAGTACGTTGTCTTACTTGTTTTGTATCCCCTCCCCCAGCCCACCCTGTTGTGAAGACTGCTTCATTCTTCATACTTTTATCTCCTGTACTGACCACCACCATGCCCAGCACACAGTAGATACTGAATACTTGCTGACTGCTTGCTGAAAACTTCCAAGTGCGTGCCCCACAGGCATCTCAAACGTGATGCACATAAAACAGAATTCCCTATACTGCTCCCAAATCTCCTCCTCCTAACCTCCCCATTTCTGTTGCGGTTGCCACCATCTTTCTAGACACCTAAGGTCACAACCCTGGAGGCATCCTCAAATCCATCCCTCCTTCTCTCAGCTGTGGAACCTTGCTGATTCTACCCCCACCTGCCTCCCTTCACTCACACAGCTCTGCCCTCCTGCAGGCCATCATTACTTCTTGCCTAGACTATGTCAATAGCCTCCTTAATTGGATCCCCTGCTTACAGTCTCTCTTTTCTCCAGTTTCATAAACCGATATCTGCAAAACACAGATCTGACTTCGTCATTACCTTAGTCAAAAATCTTTAAGTGCTTGCTAACGCCTTTAGGATGCAACGCCAGCTCCTCAGCCAGGCATCTAAAGCTTTGCACAATGTGCCTCACACCTATCTTTGCAGTCTTATTCTCTATTATTCCCTTTCATGCACCGTCTATTCCAAATTGGCTTTCCAGGTGTTCTTCCTATCTGACAATTCATCTCCTGCTGTCTCTGTTGTGCCTTGAAACATTGCAGAACATGTGCTGATGCCTGGAACGTCCCTCTGTCTCTGGGAATCACTTGGTTTCTTCAAGTCTTAGCTGCAGAGCCACCTCCTCTAGGAAGCCTCCCCTCCCCAGCTGACAATACTCTCTCCCCATTTCGGTTACTCTGCATTATACCTTGTATTTACTGTATTTTGTGGGTAATGTAACTTCCTTGAGGTCAGGGGCTGTTCTCAGCTTTTGTTTTTGTATCCCCAGTGCCTTGGCTACTTATAAAATGTCTGTTGTTGAATAATTGTAATATCTTTTAAAAAATCAACTTCATAAGCTGATGGGAGAGATTCTGAATTGAATATTTTGAATATTAAAAATTTTGTTGAAATAATGTTGAAAAGAGAAAACAAGTTCAATATAAATCAAGAGTGTGACATGGGCACCGCGAAAGCTAATGCCGTCTCGGGCTGCATTAAGAGAAGGATGTTATCTAATTCCAGAGAGGTGACAGACAACTAAGTGGCGCAATGGATGGAGCCCTGGGCTTGGAGTCGGGAACACTCCATTTCATGAGTTCAAATTCGGCCTCAGACACTGTCGTGTGACCCTGGGCAAGTCGCTTCGCACTGCTTGCCTCAGTTTCCTCATCTGTCAAATGAACTGGATAAGGAAATGGCAAAGCAGTCCAGTATCTCTGCCAAGAAAACCCCACATGGGGTCAGGAAGTCAGACAGGACTGAAACAGCAAGGGAGAGGAGATAGTTCAATTGTGTTCTGTCTGTCGGTCAGACTACATGTGGAATGATACTATGTTTCACACAGGCAAGAAAGACGTTGGTAAGTTGGAAAGAGTTTAGAGCAAGTCAATCAAGACGGTAAGGAGCCCTAAATTCATGTTAAATGAAGAGAGAAAGAAAGTGAAAGGAAAGAACCAGAGATATTTAGAGATTTAGGCAAAATCTGGTAACTTTCATCAAGTATTTAAAAGGCTATCACACCAAAGAAAGATTAAATTTATTCTGCTTGGCCCCAGGGGGCAAAGGGGCAAATTTAGGCTTGATTTCAGAAGAACCTTCTTAACCACGGTAGCTTTCCCAAAGTGGGATCGACTGCCTTGGGAGGCGGTGAGTTTCCCCTCACCACAGGTCTTGGAGTAGAGGGTGGATGACAATTTATTGGATATGATAGGAAGGGAATTCTTTCTCAGGTATGATTTGGACTAGATGTCTGCTAAGGCCCCTTTCAACTTTAAGATTACATGATTTTGGGGAATGGGAAATAAAATTTTCTAACAATAAAAATGTGCATTTATAAAAACCTGTATTAAAAAGTTGTTTTCATTTGCACCACACTGTGTTGCATCCCTTTTTAAGTATAAAACTTTTGTTTCTATGACTAAAAGTTAGAGGTGTACGTTGTGTGTGTGTGTGTGTGTGTGTGTGTATCTATAAGCTACTAGACTTGGAGCTCCTTGTGAATAGGAACCATATATATTCTTTCAATCTAATTTAACAAGTACATATTAAGTGTCTAAAATGGAGGAGGCCCTGTGGTTGGTATAGGAGCTAGAAAGACAGTTATGACAGATTTTGCTCTCAAAGATTTCAAATCTAATGGGGAAAAGTACAAATACACCCACAGCTATAACATAGGTGAGGTGAATCTTGGTAGGTTTAACCAAATGGATACAAGAAATTTGAGAAGGAAGAGATCACTTTCAATTGTGGTGGAGTGCAAGGAATGGTTAAGGAAGGCTTTATGGAGGCACATCCCTGAAGGAAGGGAAGGGGGGAGGAAGAGTCCATTCCAGGAATAATGGATAGCACTGAGTAAAGGAATATAAAAAGAAAGCTGGATGAGAACAGGGGAAAGAGAGGTACAGGAAAACAGTATGAGATAAGTTACCTACATCTTCACATTCCACATAGAACATCAGGGTCTCATGCATATTAGGCATTCAAATATTTGTTGAATGAATAGCTTGTCTATGTATAAATCCTCAGATTTCGGAGAGTAAAGTGCCATTTCAAGATTAAAAGTACAAGTCGGACACTTGTGTAAAATACTGTCTAAATATTTGATGGTATGATAGGAAATGTGATGGAAATCAGGAAAACATTCTATTTAAGGAGTGGGGACCCATGTGGCCCTCTAGGGCTACCCTTTGATTGAATATTTGTTCTGTGAAGTTTGGATTCAGTCAAAGGGTCTCACTTGAGGATCCAGAGGGCCACATGTAGCCTTGAAGCTGCAGGTTCCCCACCCCTGTATTACCCTTCTCTGAGAGCTCAGAGTTTGTAGGGTCTCATGAAGGGGAAGGTTCTAGGGACACATCTCAGGATGTTTGCTGTCAAGTCATGACCTTTGTACACCAGTGTTCTCAGAGATGTGAAAAATGACTCTCAAGGTGTGAGACTCTGAACATCTTTTCCTCAGATGCTGTATGTCTGGGGTGGGAAAGAATAGATTTTCTATTTTTTTTCCCAAGTTGTTCCAATAATATCTTTAGATTGGGAAAAAAAAAAGAAACAGAGTCTAGGACACTGTACATAAACTCAGACACAGTCAAGAGTCATAGGATAACTGGACTGGAAGATCCTAAAGACCACAGTGCAAGTCCCTGAGAGGCAGCAGGGTAGAACAGAGAGACAAATGGACGGCAAATCAGAAGACCTAAGTTTATGTTCCAACTCTGTCACTATTTAGACATGTGATCTTGGGCAGGTCACTTTAGTTTTTTCATCTGTAAAATGGAGAGAGTAATTCTTTTAATCCCTACATTCCCTGGGGGTTATTATTATAAACCAAAAAGAACTACAGAAACGAGAGCTACTGTTATTATTTGATAGGGGAGAGAACTGAGACCAGCCCAGGAGAAGAGAAGAATTTTGGCCAGGGTCATACTGAGACAGAAGCAGAATTAGAACAAGAAGCTACATCTTCTCATTTCTTAGTCAGTACTCTTTCTTTGAAAAAATTTTTTAAAAATGTTATTGACATATTTACATAATATGTAACAAAGAATATTTTTAAAGAAAAAAAAGCAGGCAAAAATCTACCAATCCAATCAATACATGGAAAAGGTCTGAAAACACGAGCTATTATGATGAAGAAAACAGCACCTACTGTGTAATTAAGCACCTACTCTGTGCCAGGCACAGTGCTAACCACTTTACAAACATTCTCTCATTTGATTCTCACAACAACCCGGGGAGGTAAGCACTATTATTAACCCCATTTCACAGCTGAGGAAACTGAAGCAGACAGCAGGTGAGTGCCCAAGGTTGCACAACTAGTAAATGAAGACGGATTTGAGTCCAAGTCTTCCTGACTCTAGGTGAGGCCCTCTATCCACTGAATCACCTAGCTACCTACAGTCTTGTAACGCTGGAAGGCAGACTGCAGAAAGTTAAGAATGGTGAGAGGAAAGGTGTTGGAAACCCCAACTACAGATGACTTCTCAAGGAGTTTTGTCACAAAAGTTAGGAGAGATATAGGATGACAGTTATCAGCAATGAAGGGATCAAAAGAGTGGTTTTTGTATACGGGGGAGACACAGCATGTTTGTAGGTACTAGGGAAGCAGCCTGTAGGCAGGAAGAGACTGAAGATAAGTGGGAGTAGAGGAGGTAGAAGGGAAAATCTGCTGGAGAAGATAAGATGGGATGGGGTCCCTTTGCAGGTAAAGGGGTTTTCCTTGGTGTGAAGGGCCACCTCTTCATGTTAGACAGGAGTGAAGGAGGGGGTGAAGGGGGAAGGCATTTGTGCAATGTGAGATGAGGAGAGAAGACAAGCACTCAGCTCTTACAATTCACCATTATCCCTTTTCAATGGTTTGTCAGTTGTCATTTCCAGCCTTTTTCTATTATACCAAGCTGGAAATCCATAGCAGGTTTACACAATTAGTATGCTAAAATGTGTCACTTTTCCTAGGATTTTAGAAGATTTGGAAAAAATACATAAAAAGTCATTGGCTCCTTAAAAATTCCTTCCCTTCTCTCTTCAAAGCCTTTAGAATTCCAAGCCTTGGCAGTCAACCTATTGAACTCCATTGGGAGCGGAGTCCTGAAGAAAGCCAGGGAAGCCAAGAGGCAGAGGTGAGAGAGAACACAGTGGGCATGGGAGAGACCAGAGAAACATGGGTGCCTTCCCTCTGTGACAGCCTCTTATTTACCTTGTATATATCTTGTATGGATGGAGTTGTTTGCTTAGGGTCTTTCCCATTAGAGCACGAGCTCTCTGAGGGCAGAACTATTTTTGTCCTCTCATCTCCACCACTTAGCCCAGTGCCTTGTGCATATTAAGTGCTATTTAATAATGCTTGCTGACTTGACTTGAGATGGAGTGTCACGTGTGAAGAACAGCAAGTAAGCCAGTGTTACTGGACCATCAAGTATCTGAAAGGTAGGAAAGTGTAAGAAGACTAGAGGGAGGAAGAGGCCAGCTTATAAAAGGCTTTAAAGGCCAAACAAAGGATTTTATATTGGATCTTTGAGGTGATTGGAAGCTGCTGGAGTTTACTGAATGGTGAAGTGTCATGGTCAGACCTGCACTCTAGGAATCTCTCTTCAGCATCCGAATGAAGAAGGGTGCCAGAAAGTTCTGAAAAGATACTGGAGGTACAGTTGGTAAGACCTGGCTTCAAGCCAGCTCTGCCTCTCATTAGCTGTGGGCCTGTGAGCAACTCACTATCCTTTCTGAGACTCAGACCTCATCTGTAAAAGAAAGGTCCTTTTCTAGTTATATCACTTGATATTCCAAGCCCCTTAAGCCTCAATATCCTGTGTCCTAAGGCTGCTAGTGGGCAGAGAACCATAGCAGGTGCATTTGTTAAACAAATACCCCCTCCTTTTTTTTTTAGCCCTGCTGGAGGCCTCAAGAACAATTCATGATGTTTACTGTTGAATTAAAAAAGAAAAATTGTTAAAGAGCAGTCTTGTATATAAGGTTATATGCAATTGTCACACTTCAATCTACCCAGCAATGTAGTATTGATGGTGCAAGACTCACCATGTAACAATATAAATAGACCGCAGTACTAGAGTGAAAACCAATAGTCCATACATGACCTGGAGGAGAAAGAGAAAATGTAATGTTAGTACAACCTTTAACAGATTTTTAAAAAGGGAACTTTTTCCATCTACCAAGAAAAAATTCACACTGAATTTGAACTTTGTTTTACCTCCTCTACCATTAAAAACCAAACAAAAATAAGTTTTTCCTTCCACAGAATCCTAAAAACCAGATATTTACTCCCCCTTTGATCCATCAGTCAGTCAATAAACATTTACAAGTGCTTCTTATATGCTAGATACTGTGATTACGCACCAGAAATTGCATTAGGAGACTTATAGGAAGAACTAATATTCGAAGTCGTATGTCAGTTTGATGACATTCAAGGACAATTTAAAGTGCTTGGACTTCATTCAATATTTGCTTAAATGAGAAAGAGGCTTGAAGTTTGTGTATTACAATGAGACATGGACTGGGAGTCAGGAGTCCTGGGCTCTAGGTTGGCCTGCCACTTACTCTCTGTGACCCTGTATAAAACCCTCCTGGTCTGTAAAGTGTGGTTGGTGTGCCACGTGCCCTCCACCAGCGTCTATTCTAGCTCTAAGATTCTGTGATTTGGAGTTCATCATAATCTTCACTCCATTGGGTACCTGATGCTGGGAAACAGGCACTGGGAAGTGAAAAATTCTGATTCAATTCTACACTTCCAAGTGTACCTCCAGGGGTATGAGATACGGAATGAAAGGAGTATTGGAAAAAACTGAAGAAAACTGGAGCTAGAAGGGACTTAAAGTGCATTTAGTCCAACTTCTTCATTCTATAAAGTAGGAAACTGGCCCTGGGAGGAAAAGTGATTATCCAGGGTCACAGAGCAATTCACTGGTGCCTGCTGGACCAGGCCCCAGGGCTCCTGGGGTCATTCCATTACTCCTCCTATGATGCCATGCCACCTCCCATAGAGATCACAAACAGGCCAGTCTGCAAGAGGATCCTGTGAGATGATGGCTATTAAAGTGCTCTGAAATGTACAAGAAGCGACTGTCATCACTGTGGAATTTTACCTATGTCTAAAGGAATACAATGCAATACTGGGTTCATCTTTCGATAGGACCTTACACTTTACAAAGCACTTTCCATACAAGGATCTACTGGGACCATATACAATCATCCCTTAGTGTCTGTTTTCTAAATAGATTTTGATATACTGACTTTTCTTAAATGAATATCTACTGGTTATCTCTCATTTTTTATCCCAGACCAGCCTATCTTCTTTTTTCACTAATGTGTTTCTTTCTTTGGCAGAGGTACAGTTGTTAAATAGTTTACAACCTAATGGGTAAAGAGTAGGGACAAACATACAACTACAATACAAAATCAAGTGTGGCAAGGATAGAGGAGAGAGCTCTAAGTTCTATGAATCAAAGGACAGAGATCAGTTTCAGTTCAAGGGGAAGGAGTCAGGGACATTTTCATAGAAAAGGCGGTATCTGAGTTGGGTTTTGATGGAAGGAATGCTCAGAAAGAGATAAGAAGCATTTATTTCAGGCATAGTAGATGCATAAGAAAAGGTCAGAAAGAGCAGAACAAGAACAGGGGATGGGAAAGGGAAGTGTGAAAGATGGAGCTTGAAGGGGTGGAGTCAAGATGGTGGTGTAGAAACAGGAGAACTCTGTGAGCTCCCCCCATAACCCCCTCAAATACCTATAAAATATGACTCTAAACAAATTTTAGAGCTCCAGAACCCACAAAATGACAGAGAAACAAAGCTCCTGCTGAAGGCAGCCTGGCAGGTGGACAGGAAGAGTTTCATTGCAGTGCGCTGGGAGCCCAGACCAGCCCCATGTGGTTTTAGCCCCAGGGCGGCCAGGACGAGCTGTGGCTGGAACTTTCAGGAGAGTGGATCACTGGCTGTGACAGTTTCCAGAATTATCAACTCATAAGAGCCAAGGACAAAGGGAAACGGTCAGTGGAACTCAGCTAAATTTTGGGGAGAGGGTCCCGCCGACTGCCTCCAGAACTAGAAGCAGTCTGAAGTGGCGGCCCTGCAGCCACCTCCATGTGGCTGCTTCAGAGCTCCCAGCCTGCAGATTGCAGGGGGGCCAAGCCATCATTCAGAGGCTAAGTGCTCTTGCCTTAACCCGCCTGGATCGGAATTGTGGTCTTGGGCGGTGATCCTGAGGTGCGTGACCAGTGAGGCAAAGCTGGTGGCCTCCTAATAGCTCTGGTAGCTGTGAAAACCCCAGTGATTTGGGCCAGAACTCTCCCCTCTGAATGCAGAGTTGAACAGAGCCAAAAAGTCAAGTAATTGACTGGCAACAAAAGCAGGCAAAGGAAGCAAAGCAAGCTCAGCAATCCAACTTTAGATTTCTTTTTGGGGGACAAAAAGGATCAAAGCATGTAACGAGAGGAAGACAACACAGTCAGAACTCCCACATCAAAAGCTTCCAAGAAAAATATAAACTGGTTACAGGCCATAGAGGAGCTTAAGGAGGATTTTGAAAACCAAATAAGAGAAGTGGAGGAAAAACTGGGAAGAGAAATGAGAATGATGCAAGAAAATCATGAAAAGAGAGTCAACAACCTGACTGAAGAAAAGAACATCTTAAAAAATAGATTAACTCAAATGGCGAAAGAGGCCCAAAAAGCTAATGAGTAGAAGAATGCCTTAAAAAGCCAAATTTGCCAGATGGAAAAAGAATCTCAAAAGGTCACTGAAGAGAATGATTCCTTCAGAATTAGACTGGAGCAAATGGAAGCAAATGACTTTATGAGAAATCAAGATACTATTAAACAGATCCAAACAAATGAAAAAATGGAAGGCAATGTGAAATATCTCCTTGAAAAAAACTACTGACCTGTAAAACAGATCCAGGAGAGACAATTTAAAAATTATTGGACTACCTGAAAGCCATGATCAAAAAAAGA
>JAQQSU010006545.1:0-13483 GCA_028627135.1 Pseudochirops cupreus | reverse complement strand
ATATATATATGCAATTATTATTATTATTATTGACTACATCCAACTGGAACTTGAGATACACAGGCACTGCAGTTGAGAGATCCATTCTGCCCTACCAAAAAATGACATAGGAGAGAATAGACTGGGGGAGGGGAGAAACACTGGGATGGCTGTTTTGGGGTGGTGGGCGGGGGAAAGACAGGGAGAAAATATGTAACTCAAAAAAAATTTAATAAAATAAATTTTTAAAAAATAAATAAAAAGCAATTAAAAAAAAGTTTAAGGTCAGTTATCAAATAGGTCAGCTTTGAAAAGAGTATGTTAAATTTATCATTTACTTAAAAAGAAAAGCAAGCTTTACATAATACATATTTGCAATGTCACATATAATCCTTTATTTTTATTCTAATTTATATTTGAAAATTTCATCTTATTTGATATTTGTTAAAGTTTGGAATATAAAACAAGAAAAGAGAATAAACAACTTGTATGAAATGAAACAGAGTGAAATAAGCAGAACCTGGAAAACAATAATGGATATGAAAACAACAGTCAAAGTCTAAGCAATCATAACAACCAATCTTGATCCCGGAGAACAAATGATGACTGCATAAATATGTTCAAATCATAATCTCTATGAGCCTAGTAAATGTCTAAGAGAGATTACTGAATGACCCCCTCATCTTACAAATGAGAGATTGGATCTTGCCCAATATTAGCAGGTTAGAACCCAAATATCAGGACTACCAGGTCAGTGTTTTTGATTCTTGGATACTCTGTCCCTTGTTTCTTGATTTCACAACCTTTCTACTTATTATACCTTCACCTGTGTGAGGGATAATTTATAGTGAAGTTTCCTCATTCTGAAAAATCAAATCTAGAATGGCTTCAGTATTCACTAGGCCTAGGTTTAGAAGTCAGCTGACCTTCCCGCAATCTGGGACTTAGAGCACTGGAGACCCTCCCCAGTGCCACCTTAGCACAAGATATGCCAAATAAGGTTAAGACTGCTTTCAGTGGACACCCACATGTTTCCTGGTCCTTTGTCTCCCACACTTAGGTTACAGGTCAGCCCCTCTACCAATGAGAGTGAAGGCCAGTTGGGAGGGTTGGGTTTCTGCATTAGAAGATTACATAACCATGAGCTGACTCCTACCTGTTGTTCTCTCCCTGCAGATACCATGTGGGCAAAAGGGACAGAGTTCTTTCTCATGAGAAAGAATAAAGACCTTTTCTGACCTCAGATTCAGACTCTGAACTCTTTCATCTCACACACCTGATTCATTCCTTCATCATTCCTTCCTGCCATCCAGATCATGATACCCAAAGGTGTTTGGGAAAAGACGGACATTAGACAACGAATCAAGATATGGAAAGAATACAAATACATCATGAGATATGTGTGAAACAACAGAATATAGAACACACTGTATTTGGCTACTCAAGTTATAAGGAATTAAACAAGATTATGCTATACTTTTAAAATACCAAAGAGGTGGGAAAGGATTCACTTAAACTTCCAATTACATAGGCAGCAGGCATTTTTGTTTCCCAGTGGAGCTCAGATGTCCAGTGCAAAAAGAAAATTTTATTTATTCTGACTAGTTAACATTTAGCAGAGATATACATGAATAAGAGTTTTAATTTAAGGATGAAGAAAGAAAGAAGTAATTTGGAAGCAGGAGGCCTTTCTTGATTCCCTCCTACTTTTTAACATCCTCTCTCTATGGAAATTACTCCATATTATTTTATAAATGCTTTCATCTATAACCTTGCCCCCAAAAGAATAGGAGTAGCCACCATTTTGTTTTTAACCTTTGCTTCCCTACCTCCCAAGCAGAGTACAAATACAGGAGGGTGATCCAAAAGTTATAGTACACCTTTAAGCCATTTTGCACTAAGACTTTCCGGACGTCCAGTATAATAAGAATTTACGTGTCCCCTGATTTTAATGGAATGGGACATTTGAGATAGGTCAAGCCCCCTATCAGAATGGAGTATCAGAATGGGAAGCTCTGAAAAATCAGAGAGTAGCATGAGATACAACATCTAAAATTTTGGAAAAGAAAGCACCAGAAGTACAGAAAGTTAAGCAGAAAGGTCACCAAGGCAAACCACTTGGAAACTGATTAAATGGTCCCTAAAATCTCTACCATCACTAAAAAAAAAAAAATCTATTCTGCATTTAGGCTGGAGTCTAGTGACAATAACTTTTATAATATCATTAAAAATCTGCAGCTACCTTTAGTATGTTGTTAGGTCAATTCCTAGCAAACTGTGAATAAAGGAAACAGGAAATCACTTTGAAATGTTAATTACACAAAAGACAGTAATTCAAAATTGTCTAATGAATGTAGATATCATCACCATAACAAAACTAACGATGGGGAAACAATGCTGCTGGAGTTTCTCTCAGCTACCCAGACTCATTCTCACACCTAGAAAGCCTCCATGCATTTTAAAGGGGTTTTCCTTTAAAGGGGTTTCCAAAAATCTTCTTAGCACATCCCAGTAAGAAGAAATTCTTAGCAACAAAAATGACTGTTTTCAAGAAGGAAATCTTTTGGGAATATGGAGAGAGATCACCAATGAGACTCCTTTGGCATAATCCTAGTATCTGTAATTTCTAAGTAATTTGTAATTGTAATAAATAAATCATATAATTTCCATTTGTTTTGTTTTCTTCTCAACACTTCAAAGTTATTTACACTATAGCCAAGAAAAGTTGGCTATTACATTTTAAAGGATTCAAAAAAAATCTTATGAAAACCAGTGTTTCTGTGCTCCAACCAATTAGTTTTTAAGTCATTCAAGAAGGAAAATCCTGAGTAGACAATCACATGGAGGAATTGCCTTTTATATGTTAAAGTATATTTTTCATTATAAATATTATTAAATGTATTCCTTATAGTTAGGTATATAATAAAAAAAAATTTAAATCTCTAGATGTCTTTAAAAGTACCTCTGGAACACATAACTTTAAAAGTTAAGGAAAGAACAAAGTTCCAAGAGAAAGGCTGAGTAAGCTTGCTTTACTGCATCAGCACAGCAACAGCTACACAACAGCCATTTTGTTGTTATTCAGTAGTTTCAGTTGTATCCAATTAACTCTTCATGACCTCATTTGGGGTTTTCTTGGCAAAGATACCAGGGTGGTTTGTCATTTCCTTCTCCAGCTCATTTTACCAATGAGGAAACTGAGGCAACCAGGGTTGAGTGACTTGCCCTGGGTCACATAGCTAGTTGAGTGTCTGGGGCCAAATCTAAACTCAGGTCTTCCTGCCTCCAGCCTCCCCCCTTCCCCACTCTATCGACTGCACCACCGAGTTGCCCTGAACAACAGCAAAAGAGAGCTTCTTAAGAAAAACTGCAATTGTTTCAGTGCCTCCCAAATTTAACAAGTAGATATAATTACCATGTAGTATCAGAAAGTCCACTTGGAATTAAGAGAATAAAATGAAGTATACCAAAACAAAAGTACCCGAAAAGTTAATCTAGTCTAAAAAGAATATAAAAACAGATTATCTTAAGGGAAAAAAAATTTTTTGGAACAATTATCTTTGATAATGGTCTCATTTCTAAGATATATAAGGAACTGATTGAAATTTACAAGACTAAGTCATTCTCCTATTTGATAAAAGGATATGAACTGGCAGCTTTCAAAGGAAAAAATCCAAACTGTCAATAACGATATGAAAAAATGCTTGGAATCAATAAAAGGAGTGGAAATTAAAGCAACTCTGTGTTTTCACCTCACCCTCATTAGACTGGCAAAAGTGACCAAAAAAGTGGAAAATGGAAAATGCTGAAGGAGTTGTGGAGAAAACAGGTACATTGGTTCACTGCTGGGAGAGCTATGAGTTAGTCCGGCCATTAAGGAAAGTAATTTGGAGTAATGCCCCCAAGTTGTGAAGTTTTGCATATTCCTTGAACTCATGATAGTTACCAGGCCTAGACACCAAAGAGATAAAAGAAAGTGGAAAAGGAAATAAACATACACAAAAATATTTATAGCTGTTCTTGCTAAATAAAGTTTGGTAAAATACTTAGAGGGTATTCCGTCAATTGAAGAATAGCTGAACAAAGTATGATGTTAAAAGAAATGAAGGCAATAGTTTCAGTGAAACCTGTGAAGACTCGTATGACGTGAAGCAGATTAAGATGAACAGAACAGGAAAATAATTTGGACAATAAAATGACACTGCAAAGATAGATAACTTTGAAAGACTTACGAACTCTTAAGAATAGCAATTATCAGCTATAATTCCAGAGGACCCATGATGAAACATGGTATCCTGACACAGAAGTGATGGACTCATGGTGCAAACCAAGAAATAAGTTTTTGGATAAGGTCAATACAGGAATTTGTTCTGTTCGACAAAGCACAGCTGCTTCTAGGGTTTTAGTTTGGGGGGGGTGAGGGGGGTAAGGAAGGGGGCGGCCAGAGTGGAGAAGGAAGGAGAAAGAAAACAAAAAGTAGTGCTGCAACATTTATACACTGCCAGAGCTGTTTTACACCCATAAAAGTCAAGAGATGAGTAAAGTTCAGAAATTTTGACAGGAATTATAATACTTTTAACAAGCAGTTTTATAAGGAGGTTGCATATTATTCCTTAATGTAAAAATGCAATTGCTCTTAACACTGTGGCCCCTTCATTTTATCTGCTTTATCTTCAAAAGACCAAAAATGGCATGCCCAAAAGATTATACTCTAAAGAACTAAATGAAAAAATTCCCTGAGAAAAAAATAATATTAAACATATTAGTTTCCCCTCCTCTTTGCAAAAAAAAAAATGCTATTTCAGATATCCAGGAAATAATTTTTATTGGCATTAACACATTCAATTGCATCTGGAACAAAAGGGGCAGAGGGAGAAAGCAATTTAATTTACAGTGTCGTTGTAAACAACTTAGCATAAAAACTTTATTTTTCAACATTTATAAATTTTATCCTTTTTTGTCGACAAACAATTATCCCATTTCTAACCAACAACACTTTATAGTAACATGACTCTGCAAGCTATTACTGCCCAAGTTTTCATTCCACGTTGTAAAACTGTAGTCCTACAAACAAAAGCTACATAAACATATAAAGAAGATGTACAAATCTTGTTATGCTTGAGTGGTATGGAGGTATGAGGGAGGTTCCTGAAGACTTAGATACGAAGATCAGTGAACAATTCAGGGTGGCATTCACAGCGCACACAGGAAATTTCAGCATATAATCATCATAACGAGTTAAGAATGAAATCTGTTTATTAAAACATGAGAGGGAGTGTTATACTCTTCAATATACTCTTCAATAGCAGCCTGGCAACTCACAGATACTGAGTGTGGCACAGTTAATCACTTTCGAAGTCAATTGTCTTTGGAGGTGGCAATAGAAATGACCAAAAGCAGAATGCTAGGGAGCCCAGGTCAATTTTGTCACAAACAACCAACAAATCTAGCCATCACCAAGGTAAGGTGAAAGGAAGAAATTCCCCAAAAGGAAATCCCACCAAAGAAACTGCCAACTACTGAACTTGGAATAAAGATCAAAACCCAGAAATATTGAAAAACTGATTCCTGAAAAGATACAACTGCATACAGAAGAGATATGTAGTCTTAAGTACACTATGAGTATGGTAGACTTCCAAAAGAATACTTAACTCCTTGAAGTAATCCTGAGAGGATTTCTAATTCCATAAACAAGAAAATTTCTAGTAGGATAATACAAGCTGAGACCTTCCTGTTTGCCCTTGCCCCCTGAATAAATGCAGACCTAACCCTGACTTTTATTGGAGCCAATGTATTTTCCCTTCAGGTTTCTGAGACTTCCACCTCCCCCTTCTCCCACCAGATCTCCAGCATTAGGTAAAAAGAGTAACCAGACCTTCATCTGATCTCTGTCTTCCCTCCTCTGCTTAAGTGTCCCCAGAGGAAAGGCTTCCAGGAGCTAGGCTGGGTTTCCATCTGAGCTAATGCAACTTTCCCCTAAGCAACTTCCACCTCCAGCCACTCGTCTGATCCGCACCAGCACAACCCCCTCCCCAAGTAGAGAGCCTCTAGCTGGAAAGGGAACAACTTTCTCTTAGATTTCAGGCCTTGCTGTACCTGTCACTAGAAGAAAGAGGAAAGTTCGCAGGGAGTGGAGAAACAGGGCCTCCCAACTGACCATGTGCCTTCCATCTCATGTTGCATTTGTGTTCTGCCTTATTCTAGCCTCCTCGGAGAAAAGGAGTGGAGCTTCTCAAAGATCAAGAACCTTATGCTTGATCTAAACCTACACATCTCAGTGATTCTGAACACCTATAGATCATTATCCAAAGCCCATTTTCTATCCCCCCAGCACCTGATTCCTTATTTTCATTACCATAAACCTTCCCACCCCAAAATTCTAACCCATCCACCCCATCCATGGTGCCTTCTGGAATGCCTATTTCACAGGCAATAAAATTCCCATCATCCTAAATCTTTTTCTCTCCCACTCCTTTCATCTTCTAATATGAAACCTGACTCCCATTTACTCACTCATGACAAAGCTTCCCAAGCCACCCTTTCAAATACTGGCTGCACTTTCACTCATTGCCCCTGGCTCACTGGGTTCAGGTTTGAAGATGGAATTCCACTCCAATGCCATTTCCAGTTCTAGTTCAGTATGTAGCTCATGATTTTTCTCTCTTCTCTAACTCCTACCTTCATCATACAAGAGAACTTCAATTTATATATTGACTCTCCCTCAACCACCGGCCTGACCACACAGTTCCTTAACTTACTCACTTCCCATCTATGTTCAAGAATTTCAAAATCTTATCTGATGATAACCTATTGGTTTTCCCTCTTCCCTCTTCCCTTCCCTTCCCAAACCCTGCTCCCACTTCACATCAAGACTTTCAAAGCCCTCAAGTCCTCAGTTCTCTCCCAAGCCATCTCCTCTGCATTAGCCACACTCTTCTCTTTTCCCTATCTTGACCACTGGATGATTCACTGCAACTCTACATTGATCTCTTCTCTTTAGTCCCTGGCTCCTTTATCATGTTGTTGATTGTGTTCTGACAAGCCTTAGCTTGAGCTGCTAAATGAAGGTGGTGTCAACTGAAATTTTATGTTATCCAACCTCAACTGGGCCCTCACTGTCACTATGTAATCCTACTAGACTTCCATTAATCACTCACTATCCCACTCTCCACAACAGCTCTTCCAAATTTGTTCATCCTTCCTCAAACTTCCCATGGCTCCACCTCCCTCCACCCTTTCAGCTGAGAATTTTCCCTCATATTTAAAGAAGAAAATTTGAGATCATTCATAGTGAATTCCCTTCTCCTCATTTCATATCATTCTGATACCTTCATTATCTCCTGCTTCACTCCTGTGTCACATAAAGTAGTAGCCTTACTCCTTACCAAGTCTAACCTCTCTACCAGCATAAACAATCCCATTCCCTCCTGTCTTCTCCAACAGAATACCTCTTTCATCCCCACTCTTATCACTTATCTTAATCATTTTATTGTATATTGACTCCTTTCCTACTACCTATAAACATGCTCATGTTTTCACCAACCTCAAAAAACCCTCACTTGATCCTTCCATCCCCATTAATTCTCTCCTGCCCTTCCTAGCTAAATCCCCTCTCCTCTGATACAGTCACCACTTTGGGGTAGGCCTTCATCACCTCATGCTTGGACTATTGTAATAGCCTGCTGAAGGGTTTGCTTGCCTCCTGTCTCTTCCCACTCCAACCTATCCTCCATTCAGCCATCAAAATTATTTTTTGAAAGTGCAGATCCAACCATGTCACAATCCTAGTCAATAAACTCCAGTGGTTCCAGGATAAAATACAAACACAAAATCCTGTCTGGTGTTCAAAGCTGTTCATAAGCTAATACTGACCCACCCAGCTCACCTTTACAGGCTTCTTAGACTTTATTCCCTCCCATGTCGATTAAATATAGTGACACTGGCTTCTTTTCTGTTCCATGAACAAGACCCTCCACTTCTGAGTTCTGGGGATTTTCTGTAGCTGACCACCCTGTCTGGGATGACCTCCTTCATCTCTGCCCAATGACTTCCTGGTCTCCAGGACTCAAACAGTACCTTTCACGGGAAGCCTTTCTTAAGGCTTCTTAATTCTAGGCCCTTTGCTCTTTTAATTATTTCCTATTTACCTTATCTGTAGCTCATCTATACACAGTTGTTAGCTTGTTGTCTTCCCCCATCAGACTGGAGCTCCTTGAGAATAAAGAGTATCTTCTGCCTCCTTTTGCACCCCAGATGCTTAGCCCAGTACCTGGGACATGGCAGGCACTCAATAAATATTTACTGACTAAGGTGCTCAGCTATATCCAAAGGTGAAAAATAAAGCTGCTATCTAAAATGTTAACCATCTATTTTCTTTAGTATGCCTAATTCAGTTGTTTTCAACAGACTCTGGGCTCCTTTGAGGGCAGGTTCTGTCATTAGCCTTTCTTTGTATTCCCAGTGCTTAGCACAGTGCCTGACACACAGGAGGTGCTTAATAAATGCATACTGACTGACTTACTGAAGGGAAAAAAAAACAGATGAAGGGCTTCCCCTAAGCAAAACTAATAGCAGCTATACAGCAAATCAATAAGACTTTCTATATCTAAAGACATTCTAAGTAATTTCTGTATATACGTTCTTGAAAAATTAAGGAAGTGGCAACCTTGAATATAAAGATATATATTCAAATAAATGAAAGGATATATATGAACTGTAACTATCTTAGCATCTTTCAGTGCTTGGCTAAAGTGCTAACTCCAAAACAAGACCTATCCTGAGTCCTCCAGCTGCTATTACCTCCCTCAGAACACGCTCTGCATTTATTTATTTAATATTTTATTTCATCTGCATACATATTGTTCCATGACACCAAACAGAATGTAATTTTGGCAGAAACTGTTTAATTTTTGTTTTTGCTTCTCAATCACCTAGAAGAGTTCCCAGTCCATAACAGGTGCTTAATAAATCTTAGTTAAAGAAAAATGTTGTGAAGAACACAATAAAATGTTAGAAGTGTTACACCAACTCATATAAAAATAGCAATTTTATTAACTCCATGAAGAAAGTGGGTCCAAAGAATAATAGATTTCACACTTAATATCTGATCAAAGGGGTTATCAATTACCAAGTCAATCAAAAAGAAAATAAAGTTATCCCTTCCACATCTCAACTTTCTCTATCATGGTTCTGATAAATCATGGGTAGGCATAAGAAACTAAACGGGAATTTTGCAGAAGCCACAGACAACATATGAAGGCCAGGGGATAATACAGAAAAAATTTTGAAACTCAGAAATGCATAAAATATATTATAATATAGTACATTTTATCTTTTAATATGATAATAATTTAGAATTCTTTGGAATGAAGGGAGAGTCAAAAAATTTTTTCATGAATTTTCTAGACTGCAGGGGCACCACAATGTGGAAACGATAAATCGCAATTTCTGACTTTGTATTCCAGTTTGCTACTACCACTTCAAGAATTTCACTAATACCAGTTTAAACAGTAATATATCAAATATGCCTGACTACAAATAAATTATGTAAGTCCAGTCAAAACAAATGTAGAAGAAACCAGATGTTTATAGAGAAATAACTATTCAAACATCTTTCTGTCTTTGAAGGACTTTATTACTTGTTATGCAAATGAAATACGAAAATATCATGAAACATAAAATTCTCAACTTGAAACGGCAATAATTTGCTTATTTAGACCACTTAATTGATATTAGCTGCAAAAAATAATTTCTGAAATATGCATCTTTGATTTTTTTTAAGTAAAAAAGTATCTTAAAGGAAAGGGTTTGGGCTACTACTATTAGAATAAAATTAAGTAGCTTTTTTTTAACTATGAAAACTGATCCATCCATATTAATGGAAACATCTTGAGACCGAATAAATCATTAAAATCAGCAAGTAATCCCAAATTTACATACTAACAATTAGTTTCATCTCCAACCTTATCAACTGAAATGGACAATGGATGGATTGATAATAAGATTTACTGAAAATATTAAAAGGGTAGGAAGAAAGGCAGCAAAAGAGACATGCTGAAAAATCAATAATCAGACTTTTTGCCCTTAATTATGGAATATGGAATAAACTGTAAACAGTAAGGGGTTTAAAAATACTCCAAAATCTCACTAGAAAAAATAAAACCATACAAAAATTATTTGCTACATGTTCACTGAACCCCTGACTCACTGGTTATGGTGGGAGACTTGGAATACTCCTTGCTCCCCATTGACACTTCCAGATTCTTCCTCTTACCATCACCACTGAGCAACCACTCCTTTTTTGAAATTCATTCAATCAAAATTTATCATTTACTCAAAATCCTGGTACTCATTACCCATTGATCCTGATGGAATTCTCCTTTCTTCCTTAATGAGTTAAGCACCTGGCTCACAGTATTTCTTTCCCTGACAACTTCTACCCTCCTACAAAGGAACTTGAACATACATAATGATGATTCTTCAGCCTAGGAATCCTAACTAGTCCCCTCCCAAATTCTGCAAAAGAATGCTCCCCTACCATCCCTACTTTCTCTCTTACCTCCGATCTCTCCTTATCTATGGGCTCATTTCCTGCTGCCTACAAATACACCGATACCTCCCTCACCTTTAAAAAAAAAAAGTCACAGGATCCAACTATCCCTTCTAGATATCCTCCTAGCTCTCTTTTCCCCATTTCTCAGCTGAACCAGAAAAAGCTATCTACACTAGATGTCTCCACCTGCCTCTTCTTACTGACTTCTAAACCCTCTGCAATATGACTTTTAACCTCACCATTCAATTGAAACTGCTGTCCTCAAAATTAATGACAATCTTTTGTCAGGTCTAGGGGCAATGGCCCTCTCCACCTGAACACCTTCTCCTCTCTAGGTTTTCATAACACCTCTTTCCTTATTCTTTTCCTAAATATCTGAGGGTTACTTCTCAGGTTTTTTTTCTGGATCACACAGTAGGTATTTCCCAAGACTCCGTTCTGGGTCCATGTTTTCTCTCCATATACTATCTCACTTAATGTGTCATCAAGTGCCATAGGTTAAATGATCACATCTATATAAATGATTCCCAGATCCATCAAGCTGGCCTAAATCTTTCTCCTAAGTTAAGTTCCAGTCTTGTATCACCAGCTTCCTTTTAGACATCTTGGGATCTCTAATTCAACATGTATAAGACAAAATTCATTTATCTTCCCCAAAAAAAATCCTCCCTCTCTCTTCCTAACTTTCCTATTACTAACAAGTAGACCTACATTCTCCCAGTCACCCAGGCTCACAAGCTCAATGTCATCCTCTATTCAATTACACTCACACTACACATCCATTCTGTTGCCAAGTCTGGTCATTTTTATCTTCACAACACCTTTCATATACATCCTTTATGTTCAGTCAAAAAGCCACCACCCTGATGTAGGCCTTTATCACCTCCTACCTACACTATTGCAGTAACCTAATTACTCTCTTATTCAAGTCTCTCTGCTCCCCATTCCATTCTCCACTCAGCGAAGAAGTCATCTTCCTAAGGCTTAGATCTCGCCATGTCACCCTACTACTCAATAAACTCCAAGGGCTCCCTATTACCTCCAGAATCACATATAAAGTCCTCTCATAGGACACTCCTCCTCCTAATTTCATCAATTTCCTCATGCCTGGAATGTTTTCCCTCCATATCTCTAAATCCTAGTTTCCCCTAGTTTCCTCAAGATTCAGCTCAATTCTTACATTGAGCCAAGAGGTCTTTCCCAGTCCCTCCTTCCCCCATAGTTCCTTCCCTCTAATATTACTTTCAATTTATCTTGTATGTATCTTGCATGTGCACAGTTATTATGTGTTGTCTCCTCCATTAACGTGGGAGCTTCTTGGGAGCAGGAACCCTGTTGCTGTTTTTCTTTGCATTCACAGTGCCTGGCACATAGTAAGTATTTAATAAATGCTTGTTGACAGACTGACCAAAAAAAGCTAAACATTATATATATATATATATATATATAAGCTAAACATTATTTTACAACAAATTACTATAGCCTACATTTTAAAAGCTATTTGCATTGTACACTCCCCCAAAGCACACTTTACAAACCTTAGTTACAAGCACCACTTCACTCACCAAAACCAATTATCTAGTGAAATGTCCTGGAGACTTTGGACCAAAAGTTACAATATGGTAGTTTCATATTTCAAACAGGGGGAGAGGCAGAGGAAGCAGGGGATGTTGTGCCTGGGTGAATCTGGAGGAAGAACTTAGGTGGTCATGGAAACAGTAAAAAATTAACAAATGTCATAAAGGCACTTTAAAGATTCGATAAGGGGGGTGGAGCCAAGATGGCAGCATAGGAGCCGCAGCTCCCAAATAGCTACCTCAAATACCCATCAAATAGGACTCTAAACAAATTTTAGAGCTCTAAAACTCACACAAATATACCTCCTGCTGAAGGCAGATTGGCTAACCATCTCAGCGCTGGGAGCTGAAACCAGCCCAGCCTGAAACCACAGCGTGGCCCCGGGGGCAGTGGGCTTGAGCCCACAGCTGGAGCTTCAGGAGAGTGGATCAGCGGCAGCTGTGGCAGTTTCCAGAATTATCAAGCCATAAGAAACAAGGACTAAGTGAGAGGTCAGTGGAACTCAGCTAAACTTGGGGAAGATAAGTGGTCAGGCCAAACTGCCTCCAGGGCAAGAAAGCCACAAAAGCGCGGCCCTGCAGCCACCTCCATGTAGCTGCATCAGAGCTCCCGGCCTGCAGACTGCAGGGGGGGCCAACCGATCCTTCAGAGGCCAAGTGCTCTTGCGTTAAGCGGCCTGGATCCGGATGGCGGTCTTGAGTGGTGGTCCTAGGGTGTGTTTTCAGTGAGCCAAAACTGGTGGGGGCTGCAAAAAAATGGCAGCCTCCTAATAGCTCCAGCAGCTGGAAAAACCCCAGCAATTTGGGACAGAGCTTTCCCTCTGGAAGCACAGTTCCACAGAGCTAAAAAATCACAGACTGGCCATCATGAGCAGGCCAAGGAAGCAAAGTAAGAACAGCAACCAAACTCTAGATTCCTTCTTTGAGGATAAAAAGGATCAAAGCATGGAACAGGAGGAAGACAACACAGTCAGAACTCCCACACCAAAAGCTTTCAAGAAACATGAAGATTGCCTAAAAGCCATAGATCAGCTTAAGAAGGATTTTAAAAACCAAATAAGAGAAGTGGAAGAAAAATTGGGAAGAGAAATAAGAATGATGCAAGAAAATCATGAAAAGAGAGTCAACAACCTGACTGAAGAAAATAACACCTTAAAAAAATTGATTCACTCAAATGGCAAAAGAGGCCCAAAACGCCAATGAGGAGAAGAATACCTTAAAAAGTCAACTTTGCCAGATGGAAAAAGAATCTCAAAAGCTTTCTGAAGAGAATAATTCCTTCAGAATTAGAGTGGAGCAAATGGAAGCAAATGACTTTATGAGAAATCAAGATACTATTAAACAGATCCAAACAAATGAAAAAATAGAAGACAAT
>JAQQSU010006544.1:0-13484 GCA_028627135.1 Pseudochirops cupreus | reverse complement strand
TATCTATCTATCTATCTATCTATCTATCTATATGCAATTATTATTATTATTATTTACTATATCCAACTGGAACTCGAGATACACAGGCACTGTGGTTGGGAGATCCATCCTGCCCTACCGAAAAGTGACATAGGAGAGAATAGACTGGGGGAGGGGGGAAACACTGGGATGGCTGTTTTGGGGCGGTGGGCGGGGGAAAGAGGGGGAGAAAATATGTAACTCAAAATCTTGTGAAAATGAATGATGCAAACTATAATAAAATTAAAAAAAAAGAAAAAAAAAAGCAAAGGTGAATTGTTATAGAATCTTGACACTTCTGGAGATTTAGATTTGGCCTAAGTCTACATACTGCTAAGAACAAGATTCAGTTTCTTTGTGTTTTAGATTATTTATTTAGATTTTTAATTTATTTTTAGATTTTTTATTTAGAGTATTTCTGTTTTAGAATATTTATCTAGATTTTACATTATTTATTTAGATTTTAGATTATTTATTTAGATTATTTATTTAGATTATTTAGATTTAGATTTGGCCTAAGTCTACATAATACTAAGAACAAGATTCAGTTTCTTTGTGTTTTATTTAGATTATTATTTATTTAGATTATATTATTTTATTTAGATTATTTAGATTATTTATGTGTGTATATATATATATATATATAACATGTGTATATATTTAAATTTCATTTTTATTTTTAATTCCACATTCTCTTCCTCCTTCCCTTCCTCCCATACCAGTTGAGAAGGCAAGAAATACTACACTCACTACACATAGGAAGAAATGCAAAACATATTTCTGCATTAGCCCTATTCCAAAAAATAAAATTTAAAAAGCAAGAACAGTAAATAAAACTATTCTTCAATCTGCCCTCTGAGTCCCTTGGTTCACAATCTGGAGGTGGATAGCATTTTTCGTCTTGAGTCCTTTAGAGCTGTGGTGGATCAATCGTATTGATCAGTTACTCAAGTCTTTTACAGTTGATTATCATCAAAATATTGCTTTTATTGTATAAAATTTTCTTCTGGTTCTGCTCACTTTACTTTTCATAAATTCACATGTCTTCCCAGATTTTTCTGAAACCATTCCCTTCACAATTTCTTATAGCACAATAATATTTTATCAAAACCATATTCTATAACTTATTTAGCCATTCCCCAAGTGATATTCATGCCCTTAGTTTCTAGTCTTTTGCCACCAAAAAAGAGCTGCACTAAATATTTTTGTACATATGAGTCCTTTTCTTTTTCCTTTCATCTTCTTGGGGTATAGACACAGAAGAGGTATTGCTTGGTCTAAAGGTACACGCAATTTTATATCTCTTCAGGCATAGTTCCAAATTGTTCTCCAGAATGATTGGACTACTTCACAGCTCCACTGATAGTGCATCAATGCATCAATTTTCCCACATTCCCTCCAGCATTTGTCATTTTCCTTTTTGGTCAAGTTAGTCAATCTGATAGATGTGAAGTGGTATCTCAAAGTTGTTCATTCTCATTTCTCTAATCACTACCAATTAAGAACATTCTTATATGACTATTGATAACTTTGATTTATTTTTTTAAATTTTTTATTTTTTTGCTTTCTGGAGGACAATTGGGGTTAAGTGACTTGGCCAAGGTCACACAGCTAGTTTTTGTGTTAAGTGTCTGAGGTCAGATTTAAATTCAGGTCCTCCTGACTCCAGGGCCAGTGCTCTATTCACTGTACCACCTAGCCACCTTGATAACTTTGACTTCTTCCTCTGAAAATTTTCTGTCTGGAGTCTAAGAGAAAAGCCAAGATGGTGAGATGAAATGAGCATTTCTGCCTAGTTCTCCCAACATAATCATTAAACATCTTTTAAAAGTGTGTCAAACCAAATGTACTCATATGTACTGAGAAATGAGACATTTATCAATTGCTAATCCTTCCCCCACAACCCTAGCCCATTCCTGCTTTCCTCCTAATTTTGGTTGTGTTGGTTTGCTTGTGCAAAACTTTTTAATATTATGCAAACAAAATTGTTCATTTTACCTACCATGGTCCCCTTAATCTGTTGTGTGTTCATGAACTCTTACCTTATCCATAGGTCTGATATGCTCTGTATCTAACGTGATATGATCCATCTGATAGGATCCCTAGATCTTTTAGGCCTTTCTAAGTTGCTTATGACATCACCCTTTATGGCTAAATCATGTGCTCATTTTGAGCTCATATATGATGTAGTATATATGTTTATGCCTAGTTTCTTCCAGACTACTTTCCAGTTTCTGCAGCAGTTTTTGCCCCAATAGTGAGTTCCTGCCCCAATAGCTGAAATCTGAATTTATCAAATGTTTGGCTGCTGTACTCATTTGCTCTTATATTTGGTGTACCCAAGTTATTCCATTGATCTGCTACCTTATTTCTTATCTATTACCAAATTGTTTTGATGATTGCCACTTTTTAATATAGTCTTAAATCTGCTATGACTAAGCTATCTTCCTTCACATTTTTTTTCGCTGATTCCCTTGATAGTATTGACCTTCTGTTCTTCCAGATGAATTTTGTTATTATTTGTTCTACCTCTATAATTATTTGGTAGGTCAGTTGGTATGGCACCAAGAAAGAAAATTAATTGAGGTAGTACTGAGATTTTAAATTATGTTGACTTGACCTATGCATGAGTAATTAACATATCTCCAATTGTTTAGATCTATCTTTATTTGTATGGAGACTATTTTGTAATTGTGTTCATACAGATCCTGTGTGTGCCTTGGCAAGTAGACTACCAAGTGTTTTATGCCATCTGTGGTTATTTAAATGGAAATTCTTTTACTATTACTTCCTGCTGCATTTTATTGGTTATATGCTGATGATTCACGTGGGTTTATTTTATATTATGCAACTTTACTGAAGTTGTTCAATTGTTTCAACTAGTTTTTTTTTTTTTAGTTGACTCTAGGATTCTCTAATTATACCTATCTTCAAAAAGTGACAGGCCTTTTTTTCTCTCATTTCCTATTCTTATTCCTTCAATTTCTTTTTTCTAGTCATTGCCATAGCTAGAATTTTTAGTATAATATTGAATAATGATCATGATAATGGTCATTCTTGTTTCATACTTGATCTTATTGGGATAATGCTTCATATAATGCTGTTTTTGGTTTGATATACATACTACTTGTTATGTTAAGAAAAAGCATTTATTCCAATGTTATCTAGTGTTTTTAATTGGAGCTGGTATTGTATTTTGCCAAAAGATTTCTTCTGAATCTATTGATACAATTGTGTGTGTGTGTGTGTGTGTGTGTGCGTGTGCACACGTGTGTGTGTGATGGAAGAAAATTGGTAGGATTCCAACTTTACTTGTTTCAAATGGTTTATGTAATGTTGGAAATAATTGCTCCATAAATGTCTGGTAGAATTCATTTATACTTCCATTTGATCTTGGATTTGATGCAGGGATGGGTCTAGTCACTGCTTTTCTGGTCTGTGCTCTGGTCTTTACTCAAGCAGAACCCTTGCTGTGATGGCAACCACTCCTCTCTGCACTGGAAATCTGACCTAGAACTGGGTAATGGGAGACTAAGCTGCCAAATGATATCTGATCCTGTGCCTAGTGCCAGCACAGGGGCCCCTTGATATCTCTTTCTGACCAACTATTCAGTGCTTTTACTGTTGCTGTGTTCTGGGTGTACCACATGATGCTGTTAGTGCTGCTGCCATAACCACGGCCTCTAAGGCCCACAGCCTGTGCTGCATCTGCCACACCAGTTGCTGGCTAGCCTCCATCCCAGTGCCACAGATCTCTCTTTCTTTCTTCCTAAGCTGCCCTGGGCTAGAAAAATGACTTACTATGTCTTTTTGTTGATTATTTCACTCAGAATTTGGTTTGACACACTTTTAAAAGATGTTTAATGATTATGTGGGGAGAACTAGGCAGAAACGCTCATTTCATCTCACCATCTTGGTTTATCTTGGCTTTTCTCTTAGACTCCAGACATATAATTAACAAATTGTTTGCTCCAACACCAATATTTCAATGAATATGAATATCCAATACTTCTGCTAGTAACAAACTATTGTTACTTGGAAGGATGTAAGCTTCCTGAAAGCATAGCTTAAAAATGGTAAATCTACATTTCTTTTTAAAATGTCTAGGCCAAGATAAAAAAACAACTTATCAAAATGTATTGCTATGACCAAGAAAATTTTAGCTTTACTAATAACATAAAAGAATAATTGGAGCAGCTAGGTGGTGCAGTGAATAGAGCACCAGCCCTGGAGTCAGGAGGACCTGAGTTCAAATCCAGCTTGACACCTAACACTTATTAGCCATGTGACCTTGGGCAAGTCACTTCAGCGCAATTGCCCTGCCTTCCCCTCTCCAAAGGAAAAAGAACAATAGAAAAAAAGAATAATAAAACATTGAATTTCTGGTGTCATTTATTTTTTACTATAAATCTAAAACAGAGATATTTTAAAAATCTTACGTTAGCTTAATTAACTGATTTTGTTGAGTAGGTCAACTTATAAGTAAGTCAAATGATAATTATTGTAGATTGTATGCATATACCTTTACAAAAATCAGAATTCTCTCTCAATTTTACAGCAATTCATTCTGTATGATAGTTCTTGTTTTTTTTTTTATGCTAACATATTTGGTTAATTATTAAGTTTGAAAGAAAAATTTCTAAAAATACATCTTACCTATATAACAAATTTTTTTTTCAATAATTTTAGAATCAATTTCACTTATGTCTTACTTCCCTGAATCTATCAGTTTTTTACAAAGAATACTAAATAAGATAGTTGTGTAAAGGTAAAAAAAAAAGTAGAGTCACTTTTATTTTTGGTTATTACAGCATCATAGAATCAAAATCATAAGACACTCTAGTGAGGTGGCCTACAAAATTTTTCATAATTTCTTATCACCTCTAGATAGGACCATACCCAATCTATCTCTCAAAAGTGGTTTTTTACTTGATCTGTGAAGATTCCTAGGAAGGAAAATCCATTACTTCTTTGCTTCTGTGCCTGGACCTATTCTCTCAACCCATCATACCTTCAGGTCCTTGACCCCACCTGATCATGTCCTTTGTTCACTGCAGAAATATTAGATGACTAAGTATCACTATGCAGAGAGAATCAGCCTGGCGTATTGGATAGAGATCCAGAATCAGAAAGACTGGGCTTGAATTCCCACATGTTATACATTTTGGGTGCAACCATATATTCATTTTGGGTGCAACCATATATTCAATTATCATCTCTATGCAGATGATTCTAAAATTTGTTTATCCAGCCCCAATCTTTTTTCTGACCTTCATTCTAGCATCTCCAGCTGTCTATTGGACATTTCATACTTGATGTCCCATAAGCATTTTAAACTTAACGTGTCTAAACCAATGCATATTATCTTCCCTCCCATCTCTTCCTAACTTTCCTCTTTTTCCTAACTTTTCTTTTACAGTCAAAGAAACTACCATCCTTCCAGTCTCCCAAGCTCATAACCTAAGTGTGTGTGTTATCTCTGTGTATGTGTGTGTGTGTGTGTGTGTGTGTGTGTGTGTGTGTGTGTGTGTATTCTTATATATTCTGCTAATTTACATTTTGGTAATTCCTGAACTGTACATGTTTGTGTTGAATGTGTTGGGGGCTGGGAGGTCTATACTAACTGTTGATCATGGATTTAGAAGTGGAAAGGCCCTTGGAGATAATTTAATCCAACCTACTCATTTTTACAGGTGAGAAAACAAATGTCCGTAAAGTGAACTGATTTGCCTGCGCCTATGAATATAGCACAAAGTATACTTAGATACAAAGCCTATTTCTTTGGACTTCAGATCTGCTGTACCACACAGACTCTTCTGTGTAAAGCAATAGGCCTCTTCCAGCACCCTCCAGACACACACACACACACACACACACGCGCGCACATGCTTCCTGCCCTTCTTTAATGTATTTGTTACCAAATTAACATAGAATGTTTATTTTCAAGATCTTTTATGCCAATGAAAAGGAAGAATGAACAGTTTTCTTTGCTTATTACCTTCAGTCAGGTCTGCCTCTCCTGCTGTCTTGGAAAAGTAAAGACAAAGTCTCTTTCATTGTTGGTGTTTTTGTGGTGTAAGTGACAGGAATCTGGCTTCTAAGGAGAAAAATGCCAAAGAAATGTGTTGTGGTTTTCCTAAGTCATAGATTCCAGAATCTGCTATTGTAAATGTATAGCTAGCATTTATATGGTGCTTTAATGTTTTCAAAAGACTTTATATATGTTATCCAATTTGAAGTAGCCCCTCAGATCTATAATGAATCAACCACAATAAGGAATAATTTTGTCATTATTAGTAATAGTAAACAGAATCTTCACTTCTCTTACAATTAAAAAAAATTAAAGCAAATGTTCACTAATGTCCAATCTTTGTTACCCCACTTGAGGTTTTCCTGGCAAAGATATTGGTGTGATTTGGCATTTCTTTCTCCAGGTCATTTTACAAGTGAAGAAACTGAAAGAAATAGGGTTAGGTGACTTGCCCAGTGTTACAGTTTCTAAGTGCCTGAGATCAGATTTGAACTCAAGAAGTTGAGTCTTCCTGACTTCTGCTCTGATACTCTATCCACTGTACCACCTAACTGCCCTGTAAAGCAAATATAAATAATTACAAAATATGAGGTTTTTTGAAATATAAACTCCAAAATAGGCTTGGAAATTTACAGAGTTCATAATAAGTCAAGTCAACAAGTATCTATTAATTACCTACTACGTGCCAAGCACTATGATATAAGGCAAATTTATAACCACAGTTTAAACCATGTCTTTTCTTTCCAAGTAGTTTAGATTTAGACATAACTCAAAAGAGAGAATATTCTTTTCTTTTTTCTTGTTCCTTTTTGTTGGCAGTCTTGGATTATTCTTAGCAAGGTGCATTGTACTAGCCCACAGTTAATTTTTTTCACTTCGCAGTACTTCAATTTTTTTCCATTCATTTTTTTCCCTGCCAATTTAGAACTCATTGTAAACTAACTTTATCACTTGTCTTTGTGTCCCTGCCTGCATACTACTTGGGGGGAAATAAAAACAAATATGATACAGCCTAGAGCATTGGATTCCAAATATATGATATACCACATACGATTATGAGTAATTTAACAAGGCATTAAAACAAATTCATACAGATAAAGCTGTATTTTTAAGCGGACATTCCATTCATAGAAGTGAAAGAAGATTGCTACCCAACCTTGGACATGCATACCCATACTCATTCTTAGGGAATGTATTGTCTCTGTTGGATTTCTTTGTATACACACCCACAAGCCAAATAAGATGAATTAAATCTCTTAAATATAAATGTAATTGTATAAAAAGCTGACCTGATCATTTTTGTAAAGTTTTCCATATAGTGTGCCTTAAAATCGAATTTTAAAACATTATTGTTGAAAAAAATAGAGACACCAAACCTTTGGGAGAAATCGTTCCAGATATGCGGAGAGAAATAGACTCTGAAAGCCATAGACATATAGGAGAAAGTCAGCCCCTGAAAATGCTTTTAGGTACAATTTGTCTCCCTAGAGACTTTGGGAACTGTTCACTTGGGTGAAATTAGGGCTTATCTTTTTATTAAATAAATTTTACCTCCATCCCACATAAAAAGCCCATTCATTTTTGTCTGTGTTTTCTCATAATTTCTAATCTGTAGAACTCTGATTTCTGTTTGCTGCATGCTTGGATGGGTTAACTCACTATTCACTATTTGTGTGTGTCCTTTGGGTAATCAGTGTTTGGTGTGAAGTGTGAAATTTGGTTAGGATAGTGCAGCCTCCCCCTCTCACCAAGAGTGATCAGAGAAGCAGTTTTCAGTTTGAACCCATTGTACTCCTGGACCAGAAATATTTAGGAGGCAGATAGATATAATAATAGTGTGGAACTCCGTCAGAGACTGAAGGAAAGAACACCCAACTTGATAGTACTCCAAGGGTTTGCTGGATCTATCTAAACCCTTAGCACTAGTTATCTTCTCCTCAAAGACCATCCCTACCTAAGCTGATCTCTTTCCAGGCATCCTGGGAAAGCACATTCTCATACATTTAAACATAAACATTTACACCATGCACATGGTATAGGGGACATATTCACTTTACCAATAGAAAGAATAAAAATGAGAAAATATGGTATGTGATAAACCGAAGAGGTTTAATGGATAGAGTGCTGGCCTCAAAATTGAGAAGACTTGGATTCAAGTCCTGTTTCTGATTATGTGACTTTAAGTCACTTGACCTCTCAGTGCCCCAGGTAGTTCTTAAAGACTTAAAGTTCTTAAAGACTTGCAAGACATTTGCAATTGTACACTCAGTTTTGATGGAAGTTTCCCAAAGAGAAATACCATTCACTGATGAAATCCTCTAGGTTGCTCTTGTTTATAGATGGTATTGGGCTGATTGCATCATTTCAGAATACTTGAGAGCTATGGGTATTACACTGGTGTTACAACTTCTTAAGCTTGACTTAACTAGATCCATAAGTATCAAAAAGATTTTAGCCTTTGTATCCCCAAAAGAAAAACAAAGGGGTATATACTAGAAGAGAGCATAATTAGATCATTTAGAACAAATCGAATAGGCAGACTCAAAGGGCCATCATTACAATCATTGATTTCAAATTTGAGAAAGTCTCCAGTGAAGTGCCCGAGACTTTCTAGTGCTGAACGTTTTCTTAATCAATGACTTGAATGAAAGTATAGATGTTACTTTTATCCAGTATTAAAAATTTTAAAATCTGAGAATGGCTAAATTTTAAACAGAGAAATGCAGTTGCAAAGATGGGTCCTTAGTGACCCACAGAGCATTTGACTGTATTTACATAAATCTGTTCTCTCTCATTAATGAAGGAATTCTCATTTTGAAATATGCCAAGTGTCTTTCATCCTTAACATTCTTGGTCATGTTCTTCAATAGATTCTGCATTCAAAATAGTCTGAAAAGCCTTCCTCTCTTCTAGGTTAATTTTTTTCTTTGCCTTTTGGAGCGGGAATGCAGGGTAGTTGGGGTTAAGTGACTTGCCCAAGATCACACAGCCAGTAAGTGTCAAGTGTCTGAGGACGAATTTGAACTCAGGTCCTCCTGACTCCAGGGCCAGTGCTCTATTTACAGAGCCACCTAGCTGCCCCAATGTTAATTTTTTTTTTAAATTTCTTGGATAGCAATGGAATACTAAGGTTGTCTATACATGACCAGCCTGGCTACTTTTCTTATCGTGTATTTGCCAAATGATGTCCTTGAAATCTAAATCATCACCTCTCTCCATTGATTTTTGGACCACCTGCCATTTTGTTGACCAGGAAATTGTGGTACTCCAAGATTGGTGAATATGTAGCAGTCCTAAGTAAACATTTATAGTGAAAAGATGTGTGTCATTTCATGAAGGAGGATATTGAACAATAGTTAAAGCATTATTTCATCAGGGTATCAAAAAAATGTTGGTCTGTCTTAAATAACTACATTCCATTTCAAGAGTGGAATGGAAGTAAAGGGAACAGAGGGCATAAGAATGAGTTACAACATTTAACTCATGTATAGATAAAAGGACAAGGATTTTGATTTCATTGAAATGAGGAATTTGTCTTGAAGGACTTCTTTTACTAAAGCACTTTGGTACATTCTCTTTATTATATAGGCTTAGAGAATGGCCTGACGTTCAAAGGTTTAGTGACTTACCCAGCATCACACAGCATGTAAGTGGCAAAGGTGGAACTTGGACTTGCGTCTTCCTAGCTTAAAGGCCAGCTCTCTGTCCACTACTCAACAATCCCTCTCACCTCTTTCTCTCCCTGTCTCCCTCCCCTCTAGACACACATACATGTGTACACATATGTATACACCTGTATGTATGATTAAATTTAAATGCACTAATAAGTATGCTTTTCACTTTTTTTTTTAGGAAATTATGTTACTCAATACATTCTTCTTTTTTCCTTAGTTGCCATGAAAATTAGAGAAAGTTTCAGTGTTAAATTTTAGTAATCAATCTATCTTAGGTATTTGTGAATATCTACTTACTCTGCCTTCTCTGTTCTTATTTTCTATCTTAATTACCATATTTTGAATTTTATTTCATTGCATATTTTGGTAAGGATTGTATGGGTAATATTTTTAAAGAACAAGATTTGGGGGATGGGGATTAAGGTAGATTAACAACTCCTTGGAGATCAGGAACTCTTTTTGTTTTGTCTTTGTATGCCAGGCACAACAATGTGCACACAAGCAGAACTTAATAAATGTGTGATACATTTTATTAAATTGAATCGAATGTGAGGTTAGATATAAAAGGAACTGCTAGATTAGGGATCACCATGAAAGCCAGGCCACAGACATGCTTATCAGGACAATTATCTCAAGTGAGATACTAAGTACTCTGTTTGGATGGAGGAAAAGTTATGCAAGATTCTGTAATTCCATTAAAACATGATGAAAAGAGAAAGGAATAAAAACACATAACATATCTTAATTTAGGTTATATTTTACACAACGGTTTTCTAGATTATTTAGATAATCAAAGAGACAAATCAAGGATGTTGTTAATATATACGACATTTTGTTTTAATGTCAAGTCTTATGAGTCAAAAGAAGTTATGAATGGAAGGTGGAATAAACAGAAGCAGATAGGGAAGTTTTTGTTGAATAAGTTATTGCTGTCATCTATCATCTTCCTTCCTCCCTCCATCTGTTTATCTCTTCCTTCTTTCCTTTCCTTCCATACTTTCTTCCTTCTCTCTTTCTATATACCTTAACATATACAGATATTTATGTATATATTTTTTTTCTCTCTGTCAATCTCTCTTTTCAATCTGCCTTCCTGTCTTTCTCTTCATTTGTGTGTGTGTGTGTAACAAACATCTGTGTATATACACGCCATAATATGGTATTCCAAAACTCTCAGTACAATTTTAACTATATATATACATAAATACATATATGTGTGTATAAAATTTTGCAATTTTATGTATATATACACACATATATAAACATATGGCTGATATGTGTGTACCTATCTATACATACACATACACACATATATACAGGCATTACACATATATGTATATGTATATATGGCATGCATTAAGCAATGCATGCTTATTTTCTAAATGATTTAGTCTTACTCCCTGGTCAGTAGGGGGACATCATTCTTATTCAGTAGCTTGTATACTATTAAACATAATGGATTTTTAAAAGGTCTCTTTCTATAGAAAGGAAATGGTCTGGCATTGAGTGTTCCACGACTACTAATGAGCCCCTTTTCTACTTAACCCTAAAAAGAGTAATTTGGAAAAGGAAATGTAGTCAACCCAGGCAATTTTCTCATAAAGTGGTACCCATATGAGCTGCTTAACATACTATGATTTTGTATATCATTGAGGTGTATTAGTGCTAACGACGTGTAAGTGCTAAGAAGGGAATACAACCATTAGCACTATAGCCCAAGGCTTGTGATACAACTACCACAAATAGAGCTGACTAGGCACATTTTTGACTTAGAAATTTTTGGTCAAGGCTTTTCATTCAAGTGTAAATAATGGGCATTTTATTCAAACAAAAACTTGCATTGTTGAGCTGTTATTCTAATGGATGTACCACAGAATATTGGAGACATATGGAGCTTGTAAGCACTTGAAACTCAAGAGGCAGCGATAAAACTTGTTCTTGATACTGCTTGTCAGAATAGATGGGGGGAGTTGGGAGGGGGAGGGAAGAAGACTTGTGAAAATCAAAAAGTCTGTTGTCGCTGGTAGAGGAAGCAAAGTATGTACTATATAAAGGGATTCATAACAATTTAGGATGAAAGGAATCTTAAAGACAATTTTATGCATTAGGAAGCTGAGACCCAAATATGTTAAGTGACTGAGTTTATTAACTCAACGCACTCTTTTTTCCATTGAAACATGCTATCTATAGCTCTGTGTTTTGAAACATCTATATGCATTGTATACAGGGATGGTTTTATGTATGCACTAGCAGAAAAGAAGAGAATCTTTTAGAAATCACTCAACCAATAGAAATCTGGAAGGAACTGTTGTTACATTTTTATTTCTATGATTCCCTCTTTGTAAATTCCTAGGAAAAAATAGTACAAGTATGCTAATAAATGAATTTGGCCAAGACTTTAGATGTTGTCTTATTGAAATTATAGCCAAGTTCCACCATGAATGAATGAATACAGCAAAATTTTTTGCTTTTCTTTTTTGAGGGCAATTGGGGTTAAGTGACTTGCCCAAAGTCACACAGCTAGTAATTATGTCAAGTGTCTAAGGCCGGATTGGAACTCAGGTCCTCCTGACTCTAGGGCAGGTGCTGTATTCACTGCACCACCTAGCCACCCAGTAAATTTCTACATCATTATTTTTCCTCATTAGCTTTGTCATATTTACAGTATGACAAAAAAAATTAAGGATATTAGAAAAGGTAGAGTAAAACTAACAAAATGATGATAGGATTAGGAAATTGAGAATATTATATTTGAAATAGAGGAGAATAATTCATGGCCTACAAATGGGTGAAGTGCTATTATAAATTGATAAACTATAATAATCATGATTATCATTATAACCAATTGTTTACTGACGCTTTAAAAAGAACTAAAAGCAATGGGCTTTAAAACAATAACAAAAGGAATGAAGGAACCAACATATTTTGAGGTTTGATCTCTACTTTCCAACTTTTTTGTGGTTACATCAGATTAAATTCATTAAGGGTATCTTGAAAGGGAAAAAGAAAATCAACAAAGGGTACACTGAGTCTTGTGTCTGGAAGTATTGCTACCCTTCCCTCTTGGGACATGGGATAGGGATTGGTGAACTTGATTATATTTGTAAGAGCCTCGGGTCTTTTTTCTCCTCTAAGTTTAGATATTTCTAAAGGCACAGGAAGGCAAGTCTTTATAAAACATAGGGTTGAGACAATCCAACCTTAAGGATAATGTTGAGACCCCTATCACAGGAGGTATTGAGAGTAAAATTGGATGATCCTTTCTCAGAGATCTCATCAAAGAGATTCATGCTTCATGATACTTATTACAAAGATGAGTTGATAGATGGTTCAGAGTAGTGTAAATAGCAATTGTTTCTATTTTGGCCAGAAACCCTGAGGGTCTTCCCCTCCCAGATTATAATTTTTTTGATTAGGTAAAAGAAGCCATTCTTTTCCTCATTTCTTACCTAGTCTTGATCACTGAATGGGCATTGCTTCAGTCAAACTGACACCTTAGAAAAACCTTAACTTGAAAATGCCAAGATTTCCAATTGAATGCTGGGTCCTCCTATCTATAACTTGCTACTGGACCCAGATGGTTCTGAAGGAGAGAGTGAGACTGGTGACTTTGCACAGCCCTCCTTCCCTTAAATCCAATTCACTTGCAAGTCATGGCATCACCTTCTTGTAAAATTCCATTGTGTTTATTCTTTCTTAGCTATTTTTAAGAAGAAAATAAAAATTTCCAAAAAGGAAATGGAGAGGTGAGGTTAGTATGC
>JAQQSU010006543.1:0-13484 GCA_028627135.1 Pseudochirops cupreus | reverse complement strand
CCCATTAACTTTACAGATATATATGTAATAACCGGTCATTAAAGGAGATCATTTATTGTCTGCTTAACCCAAACAGTAGCCCAATAGCACAGAAATAAAGAAACACTTTCACTCAGAAGTTAGGGACAAATGGCCCATCACCTTTTGTCCTCAGGACACTGAGGCCCTGCCTGTAGGTCACTAAAGGCCCAGCAATAGTTTGTTTTCCAAGGACTAATCCAATGAAGTATGGGCAAGGAACCAATGCACTAGGGAGCCAGCCAAAGAGAGCAGTGGGGACTAAAAATGGCCCTGTTTTCTGAACCTCGAAAACTTTACACACAGCCAGAGGCCGAGGCCCCCTAAATGTGAGCACCTACAAATGAATCCTACCAATTCTGACATTCTTACTCCAAAAAAGATGGAAGAAATAAGAGGATAAAGGTCAGGGATGTGGTCAGATGTGGATAATCTGGAAGGTGGGTGGAGGGTGGAGAGGAGGGGCGAGATTGGGGGCAGGGAGACCTAGCAGGAGGGACTGACCAGAGCCTGAACAAGGCAGCTGCCTTGCTGACTGGACAGAAGGCAGCTGACAAGGCTTGGCCACTGAATGGATCTGGGGGAGTGGGGGTCTGAGGATAGTCAGAGGCTGTGAAAGAGGTGACCAGAAAGATGTGGCCCCCACACCTACACACAAAGGGGAAGGGAATGAACTGGTAGAGAGGAAGGAATGGAAAGAAGGGATGATCCAGGCTATAATCTGCTGAATGGGAGAGGAAGAGAAAATAAGTGCTAACGGAAAATAATTAAAACAAATGAGAAAATCACCACAACCCATGTCCCCCGGACTTCTCCTTCTAGGCCCACGCCTTTCAATGTGTTCCAATTCCATAAAGATGTGTTAAGAGCCTCCCATGTGCCAGGCACTGTACCAAGGACACAAAGAGAGGTAAAAGCCAGGCCCTGCCTTCATCCAACCTCCCCAGTGCCACCCCCACCTGTGTCTGCCAGCCCTGCGCTAATCTCTCTTTCCACCCTTTCTAACCAAGATTCTGTGGCTAACAAACTGAAGGCCACTTTGACTTCTGCTCACCTGTTGCCGAATCTTAGCCCGGGAATACTCTCACCATCGGCCTCCTCCATTCTGCTTCTAACCAGAGTGGACGAATGCTCGTGACTGCGTTGGTCCCCCTGCCTGACTGATTCTCGATGTCACCCACCAGAGGGCCATTCCAAACATCCTCTCTCCTGGAATTGTCCACACCTTGCTCGGGGGGCGCACCCACCCCACCCCCAAGACCAGGACCTTGAGAAAACGGAGGTGAGCTGACTGGGCTCCCTCCTCTGCCCTCGTCTCTCACTCTCTCCTCCTTTCCTGCAGACTCTGACAAGGAAGGCGCCTTCTCCTCCACTCCTCTACATGTGGCCTTGATCCTGTCCCCTGCAGCCTTCTCCAGCTAAATGCATCTCAATCCCATTCATTCTTTCTCCTTCTCCCTCTCTCCCCTGTTCCCCCATCCCCAACCCTTTCCCATAGGCTAGTTTCATTCCTACTGCCCCCAAACAGCCTCTCCCCCACCTTTAAAAAACCTTCACCAGACTCTACTGTCCCCTCAATCTCTATGGAGGCCTTTGCCCTTAGCTGCCAAAGTCCTTCAAACACTGTCTACACTCACTGACTCCACTTCCTCTCCTCTCGTGTGCTCCCCAACCCTTTACGATCTGCCTGACACTGAAATCTGCCAAGGACCCATGTGCTGCCAAGCCTGCCGGTCTCCTCTCAGTCCTCATTCTTCTTGACCTTCCCCAGCATCTGCCACTGCGGACGCCCCTGTCCACATGGACAGTCTCTCTTCTTTCGGGACACTCTCCTCTCCTGGTTCTCCCACTTGCCTTACGGCTGTCTGCTGCTGATCCTGGCTGGTGAGTCATCCCCAGCACGTGCCAGGATTGTGGGCACCCCCAAGATTCTGTCTGAGGCCCTCTTCTCCTTCAGCACCCTCTCAGGCATCTCATGACTTCTCATGTGTCTCAGCATCATCTCCAGGCTGCAGGTTCCCAGATCTACACGCGCAGCCAGAGTCTCTGCCCAGAACCTGAGTCTCACATCACCAATGGCCTGCCATCCCAGAAATATATAACCTCAACACCTCAGATTCCTCACTGGCTCCCCTTTTCTGCTGATACCTGGATTCCTAGACCAGGGATTCCTTTTCATCTCTCATAGGCACTTATTTTCTGTCCCTCCCCTCACCATTTCACAAAATAAGAAAGAGAAAACCCTCAGAACAGATAAGCAGCCAAGGAAGGCAAAGCAGCCAGGTCACCACATCCCACGAGCAGTAAGCCTCCTGCAGCCTGAGTCTGTCCCCCCTCTGTTGGAAAGTGAGCCATGTGCTTCATACTCCACCTCCTGGAAGCAGGACGGTGGCTATGCTGCAAGGAGCTCCCACGGCCACGGCTCTTCTTCTGCATTATACTGTTCGTGTATAAACTGCTCTTCTGCCTCTGCTGCTTGGTTCTGCATCTGGTCACTGCACTTTTCTTTAATATTAGTTCATCATTTCTTTACATACACAGCAAAATTTCCCAAGAGGTGGAAACTCCCTTGATTTCCAGTTTTTCACTACTAATAACAGATTCTATAAATATTTGTGTTCATGGTGGTCTGTGACCTTGTGTGGGTAAGTCCAGTAGTGGTATCAGGAGGCTGCTAACGGCTCACAGCTGCACCCGCAGCCACTGCTGTGCCTGTCTTCCCACAGCCCCTCTGGCACTGGCTCTCTTTTTGGTCAGCACAGCCAACTTCACAGTGGAACCTCAGAGATGCTGAGAGGAGAGCTTCTCCCCTTCAGAGTGAGTGATGGCATTCCATTACTTTCTTTGAATACCGTGTCTTAAGATCCTTCCCCTTCCTTTCCAGCTTTACCAGGAGTTTTTACAGAATAATGGCTCCTCACACCAGTAACTGCCTAGAGACAGCAGCGAGGTGTGCACAGTGGGCAGTCTAGAAGACTGGAGTTCAAATCTGGCCTCAAACACTTACTAGCTCTGTGACCCTGGACAAATGACTTCACCTCTGTCTGTCTCCCATTTCCCCAGCTGTGAAATAAGGGAAAGATATTCACAAATATACAGGAAAAACAGGAAATAATGAGCAGGGGCAGGTACTGTAACCAAGACGGGCTGGGGAAGGCTGCTTATAGAAGGTGGGATATTAACTGGGATTTAAAGGAAGGTCGCTGACGGAGGTCAGTGGTGGGAGCAGAGGAGAGCAGGCGAGGGCGGCTAGCCGCAGGGACGGCAGCAGGGCAGGGGTGAGCTGACGAAGCCCTGCACCAGGGTGGAGGCAGAGTCAGAGCCACGGACGGGCCTTGGCGCCATACTGGAAACGGGGGGTGAGAAGAAAGGATGACCCCTCGGGTAGAGGCCTGTGGAACTGGGAGGATGACACCCCACAGAAACAGGGTAGGCTGCAACAGAGAAGGGTTTCAGGAGAAAGAGAACGAGTTCTGTTCTGGCGATGCTGCGGTTACATGGTGGCTTTATTCTGTCTTTAAAAGGAACTCAGCAACCTGGACATAACAGGTCTGCAGTTTCATGTGGAATCCTCTTTTTTTTTAATGCATTCTGTTAGGGAAATGCTTGTTTTATTCCATAAATTAAGAATAAAATAAATAAATGTAGGAGAAAGAAAAAGGTGTCTACTGGACACCTAGTTCATGATGCCAGGAAGGCATCTGGGGTACGAAAGCGGAGGTCGGCAGCAACGTGGGATGGGAGAGGAAGATGTAACAGTCTTCGCGTAGAAATGGTAATCTGATACGTGGGAGGTGATGAAATGACCAAGGGAAACCGTGTAGAGAAAGAAGAGAAGCCAGCCCAGGACAGAGCCCAAGGGGCACCCACAACTAAAGGCTATGACCGGGCGGAGGAGAGGAGGATCCCAGAAGCAGACAGCGAAGGAGGAGAGCTCAAGGAGAACCAGTCCTGAGAAAAAGCCCCGCGCTCGGTGACTGAGAGAAGCTTCAGGGGCACGGTGAGGCCAGAAGCCAGACCAAGCGGAGGCAGTGGAGGGGCATGTGGCAGACGCCTTCTCAAGGGCAGAAGAGACACAGGCCGACGGTCAGTGGGAGATGGAAAGATAGATCCAAGGGAGGGTTTATTAGGATGGGGGAGACTCGGGCATGTCTGTGGGCCAGAGGGAAGGAGCCAGCAGAGAGGGAGAGACTGGGGGATGACAGAGGCGTGATCTGCTGGACGAGACGGTGCCTTGGGAGGGAGCAAGGCTGCTTCATCCTGTGCGTGGGGTGGAGGAGGAGCAGGAGGAGAGAGGGGGCAGAAGGGGGAGCTCAGCGTGAACAGCCTCATTTTTCTCTATAAAATACAAGGGAACAGCCTTGGCTGACAGCGGGAGGTCTGAGGAGCTGTGAGAAGGTTTGGAAGAGCCTTGATGGAGAGTGAGATACTGAGCCAGTCAGGGAGGGGTGAAAGGATTGCCTGGCAGCAGTGAGGGCCCACGTGAGGCTGTACAACAGAATTATGTAGCGGACCATCAAAACAACCACATGATTTTCTCCCTCTTCATTCAGCAGTGCACAGGAGAAGAAGAGACAAATGCTGGGAGTGACCCAAGGCTGGGGCTTGGCTGGGTGCAGCCAAGGGTGGGATAAAAGGGCGGTGGATTCGAGAGGCCAGTGCAGAGCTGAACTGGCTCACCAAGGGGGCAAGAAGGGCTGGAGAGAGTGGCTAGTGCAGGGGAGATGGTCTGGGAGGGGCTGGAGGTCACGGTGCAGACCAAGAGTGGGGCTAGGAAGGAAGGGCTGAAGGAGAGAAGAGTTTCGGAATTCTCTGACGGCAGGGCTGGTGGCCACATCCGAGGAAGAGTCAGTGTGGACGGTGAAGTCCCCGGGGCGAATAGGGGAGGCTGAACCCTGAGCCACCCCCACCCCACCATGTCCACCTTTTGAGCCCTCCACAACTCTGGCCTAGATGACTCCCACCACACTCGGTCTCTGCACAGCTAAGAGCCCGTCTCTCCCCTACTCGACCGACCCCCATCCTGAACTCTGGGGTCTAGCCACACTGACACACTATGTGTCCCCACTCAGGTCTGTGCCTCTGCATTTCCACCCCCCAATCACAGAGGCCCCAGGACACAGCCCAAGCACCCACCACCTTGGCCAGAAAGCCCTAGTGCCTTCTCCCGAACGGACCACGTATCTAACTGCTCTGTTCGCAGTTCCTTTATTTGGTGTGGACAGACACATGTACGACAGAAGTTAAGTTCCTGATCCAACCATTCGGGAGAAATTGGAACTAAGCCCAAGCGCAATACCACTGTTCGGCCTGTATCCCAAAAGGATCACAAAAAGGGAGAAGGACCCACATGTGCAGAGATCTCTGCAGCAGCTCTGTCAGTGGTGACAAAGAACTGGAAATGCAGGAGGGGATGCCGATCCACTGGGGAACGGCTGAACAAGTCCTGGTATGTGAATGCAATGGAACACTAACGAAATGGCGAGAAATGGCAAGCGGGCCGACCTCCCAAGAGCCCGCAAAGAGTGGCAGGAACAGATGCTGAGCGAGGGGACCGCCAGGTATGGCCGCAGCCACACCATTCGAGTGCCCCCTACGAGTCACTTAGCTCTTCTCAGTAAGACAACGATCCAAAACCATCACAAAGGACTCTTGATGAAAGGAGAAGGGACTGACGGCTTCTGGACACGGATCAAAGCGGGCTATTTCTACCTTATTTTCTCCTTTTAGTCCATTTCTTCTTTTACAGCGTGACTCATATGAAAATAGGTTTCACGTGATCGCACGTCTATAACCTATATCGAACTGCTCACCGTTTTAGGAAGAGGGTTCAGGAGGAAGGGAGGGAGAAAAGTCTTGAACTCAAAACTTTGTAGAAACGAAGGTTAAAAAGGTGCCTTTACATAAAATAAAATGCTCTTTTAAAAACAACAGGTAAGCTCCCCTGGGGGTGGGGGTATCTCACTGTCAGTATTTCTGTCCTCGGGGACCAGAACAATCCTGGCCCATCAGGAGGCATTTAATGAAGGCTTTGGGGAGGTGCTCTAGAGAGAGAGGATGGATATAAAGCAGGCGGCCCGAGGAAGGAAAGGCTGGACTCTGAGGGAAGCAGGGCAGTGCCCAAAGGGCTGGCCTGGGGCAGCGAGGCTCTGCCTGGCTGAGAAGGCCTACCGTCAGAGATCGGAGCTGGACTGTGATTTCCTCCCTGTGTTCAGCAGCAGGCGCAGAGGGGCCAAGAAAGCAACACTGGGAATGAAGCCATGGTTGGAAGGTAGAAAGGAGACAAGCGCCATTAAGCCCCTGCCAACGTGCCAGGCACCGTGCCAAGCACATCTGATCCTTGGAACTCTGAGAGGCAGGTGCTATTATTCCTGATTTTACAGAGGAGGAAGCTGAGGCAGAGATGAGGAAGCAGCAGTGAACAGCCTGCCCAGGCTGGCAGTGCCAGGCCTTCCTGACTGCACTGCACCCGCGCCCATAGCCGCCTCTGGTGGGGCTTGGGGACGAGGTCAGCAGCAGACCAGAGAACACAGGACTCCAGGACACTCTGGCGTCAAATCTCAGGCTGTGCCAGTGGACCACAGGCTTCCTGACACTGCCTGGCTGGAACATAAACGCCTTCATTTAACATACTGCCGCTGCACTGTGAGAAGATGGAGGGCTGTCAGGATGTAGAGGAGCCCAGAGCCCCCACAAACACCCAGTAAAACTCAAAGGAGAAGTGATGAGAATCAGCCCTAAGAGCTTTCCAGCCTCCCCAGGGCTGCCCGAATCCTGCAGAAACTCTGAAAGCCGGCCAAAGGAAGAGCTCTGGGGTGATCCGAGAGGGGGTCTCCTGGAGCCAGGCGAAAAGCCCCAGCAAAGAACCTACTGGGAGAGGCTGGGCCCAGGAGCCTGGCTGAGAGAGGAGGCGATCCCCAACGTGGGCGCAGCCCGGGGTGGCCCCAGCAAGAGCCAAGCTCAGGAGCCAGCCCCAAAGCTGGGAAGGGAAAAGGCGAGAAGGGCCCTATGGAGCCCAGTGTGGGGGAGGGGGAGCACCCCCAAGCCTCTGGGCAGGAGAGCGGCAACCCTGGCAAGACCGTCAAGAGCCCACAGAATGCCGGCCCTCCCTCCTTCAAACCCGAGCCAAATGCAAGTCATGTCATCACCCCTCTGGCGTCACAGTCCTCGTGAAGAACGAAGGACAGACACATAACCCATAGAATGTGAAAAGGATCCGTCTGCTATAAGGCTGGGTCAGTGACACTGGCCTGGCCTGGCCATCCACTACAAGTGGCCAAGGTAACAGGTGTAAAAGCCAGGAGCACCCAAGGGATCTGCTGGCTGTGGGAGCACCCCCTTCAATCGGGGCCACCCTGATGGATCCTCGGGTCCAGCAGCCCTCAGATGGCACAGAGCAGGCCCTCTGTCACCATGAAGGTGCCCAATAGTCTCCAGTCTTCTCCGATCCTCCCGGGAGGACGAGGCAAGGAGTGAGATCTGAAGCGTGAGGCAGACAGCACTGGTGCTGTAAAAAGATTCCATCTTCCCATAGCTGGCAATTTTTCATCCCACAGATTAACTGGAGAAGGAGAAACAGCAGGTGACAGTATTAAGAGAAAGCAAAGCACAAAGGTTCTCAGACACACGGCCCCCTCCCCTGAAGCCATAAGGAGCAGGTCTGATGTGGGCACCCACGCGTCTCCTGCTCTGATCTGGAATAGCACCAGGGTGTTCGGCAATGCTGGGGACAGGCCTTTGGGGCAGGCCCTAGAGTGCAGACCTCATCTCCTGGATGAAGAGGCCAAGGGCCTCACCTGCACTGCAGCCCCCCCCCCCACCCTGGGTGCAGAGGCCCCTGTGCACTCAGAAGAATTCTGAGGTTGAGAGGAAGTCCAACCTCCAGGTCAGTCCTCCACAAAGAAGTCACTCCATGGAAAAAATCAACAAGAGCACTGCAGAGTTCCTGTGAAAGGCTGTCCAAGGGTGGCCAGGCTCCCTCTCAACCTCCCACCCGGCCTCACCAAAAGAACTGTCCCAAGTGGCTTTATAACAGCCGAGCAGACAGAAGCAAACAGACAGGGCCATGTTGTGCGCGATAAACCCCAAGCTCAGGTATGGGGGCACGACTCACTGACTGACAAAAACTACTGGGAAAACCGTAAAGGCAGCTGGCAGAAACCAGAGAGAGCAGCCTTCTGAACTGTACACCAAGACAGACTGCAGCAGACAGACAACCTACAGAGGGTGGCCTATGCTGCAGCAGTGGAACAAAGAGGAGGGGTGCAGCCAGAACAGGGCTCCCTGCCGCCTTCCCGAGAAGGGAGCCATGCGGCCCCAGACCCAAGTGTTGCCAAGGCCTGCTGACTTCACCTCTTGTCCATTTTATACAACAAAGCCCCCTGCTCTCCCCTGACACTGGTCCTACAGTGCGGACCCCATTCCCTCACACAAGACTAGGCAACGGCTGCTGGGGGGCTGCCTGCCCCAAGACTCTGCTCCTCCAGCTCACTCACCAAAGCACAGGCCCAGCCGCCGCCTACCCCCCCCCACTCATTCTCTCCCTAAGCTCCTGGGGCTCCCCCATCACTCCTCTGTGTGACATTCAAAGCCCTTCACAAGCTCCTCCTTCCCAGGTTGCTCCCCAAATGTCCCCCTGCTTGGACCACTCTCCCTCTGCCTCTCTGAAGGCTGACCTGCCTGGCTTCCCCCCACTAGTGACTTCCCATCGATCCTGTCTCCCCCAGGTTAGACGGCAAACCCCTCGAGGGCAGGGGCCGCCTTTGGTCTCTTCATGTCCTCAGCACCCCGCCCAGTGCCAGGCACACAAAGGAGCTTAAGTTTTTATTGCCTGATTACAGAAGATAAAATGAACAATTTTTATGTCGGAATTATTTTTCATTTCTTAACTCCTATTTCCCCCCATTACATGTGCAAACAATGTCTTTTTAAGGTGTGAGTTCCCAGCTCTATCCTTCTTTCCCTCCCCTCCCCACTCCGAGACATGCATGACATTATAAATGTGCAGTCAGGCCCAACACTTCCACATCATTCACTTTACCCATGAAAACTCAAACAAAAAGAAAAAAACCAAGTGGCCAGCGGGTGCTTGCCGAGGCGGCCAGTCCTCTGGGACTGTGTGGGACCGTCCTCCTGGAGAGAGGGCCGAGTCCCTCACAGCCAATCCCCGCACCAGGGGCTGTCACCAGGTACAACGGTCTCCTGGTCCTGCTCACCTCACTTTGTGTCAGTCCCTGTGAATCTTCCCAGGGTTTTCTGAAATCATCCTGCTCATCATAACATGGACAATTTTGATCATAAAAAAATCTAAAAGTGTTTGAACAAAGTCAGTGTAATTATAGTTAGAAGGGAAACAAATACACAAGGAGAAGCCTTTTTATCAAGTCTCTCTCATACTGGAGAGACACTGGGAACTGATTCAAAGGTGTAAGACCAAGGGCCACTCCCCAAGGGGTGTGGATGGGCTGTTCGCTAAAGAAATCCAAGCTATCAGAGCACCCCGGCCTGGCAACCACCCTCCCCACGCCTCACTGGCTTCTCTTAACTACGGGTGTTTGTCCTTTGTTTGCACACAAGACCCATGACGTCACGGGCACAGTGAAGGACTGGGCTTCAAAACACCGAAACTGAACCCACGTGTAACAAAAGTGTCTCTAGCAGCTCTTTGTGGGGCGAAGAATTGGAAAGTGAGGGGATGCTCATCTACCGGGGAATGGCTGAACAAGCTGTGGTACATAATGTGACAGGATGCTCTTATTCCATAAGAAATGATGAGCAGAAGGCAGACTTCAGAGAAACCTGGAAAGACTCACAAGAACTGATGCAAAGTGAGGGGAGCGGAACCAGGAGAACACTGTACACAGAGACAGCCACAGTGTGCGAGGACCAACTTCCAGAGACTTGGCTGTTCTCAGCAATGCAAGGACCTAAGACAATTCCAAAGAAGGCTTATGATGGAAAATGCTATCGACACCCAGAGAAAGAGCTACGGAGTCTGAATGCAGACTGAAGTCGACTGCCCTCTTTTCTGTTTATTGGGTTTTTTTTTTCTCTTTCAGAACATGACTAATATGGAAAAATGTCTAATATGATACCATGTGTACAGCCTATATCAGATTGCATGTCATCTTGGGGATGAGGGAGGAGAAGGAGAAACTGACTCTGGAGTTCCCATTTGATATCTGCATGGCCCTGGGACACTTCTTTACTCTCCCCGCTATCAGCTGCTTCACCTCTCAAATGAGGGAAGTACCCCCAGCAGCTTGAAGCTATCACTATGATCTCATTTTTGTCACACTGCTTTCCATCTTTTCCAGAGTCCTTGTTGAACAGGGGCTACTTTCTCAAGACCTCATCTTCTGTATTCTTCAGTTTATCAAATCCTGGAGCATTAAGTTTGGCCATTTCTCGTTCTCAGTCATCTAGACCATTCCATTGCCTGTTTCTGTTTATCTTGAAAATTCTATTTTTCTATTTTTTAGTCAGTATGAAAAACATCATCAATAAAATTTTATTAATGCTAATCCCTCTTCATTACTACTTTTTTCTCCTATTATTTTCCTTAAGATTCTAAGTCTCATTTGTCTGTTTTGATACATTTTATTGTCTATATGAGGTAACTTTTTGATACTTTTATTCATCCAAAACTATTTGTAACCAAAGATATAATCTTCATTTTTATGTTGGTATGGCTTAACCATGAGCAGCGAGTAGTCATCCAATTATTTGTCTTCTACTATCTTTGCAAAGAACACTTGGTAGTATTCATAAAACTCTCTGAGTACATCTCGGTAAGCTGCCCTTTCCCACCACCCCAATAGTTTATGTACTTTAAATGGGATTTCTCTATTATTTCCTCTTAGTTTTTATACTTGTTATAAATGATATATGATTATTTCTGTGAATTTATTTTGTATTCTGTCACTTGACTGAAGTTGTCTTAAATTCCCTGCTGATTTTCTCAGGTTTGTTGGGAATGATGCTGTTTCCTCTTGGAATGAATAAGGAAAGGGGGGTGGGGAAGTATGTATTAAAAGCGTATGCTCTGACTAGGGAAACAACAGACAGCCAGGGAAGGGAATTTCTGAATAGGGCAGGGCTTCACTAGCCTTCCTAGAACCATATCACAGCCAAGATTGAATACAAGGGTGGTTTAGAGCAGTGGTTCCCAGAAAGGGGTTTGCAATGATGACAGTCCAAGGGCTTCACACTAAAAATTCTTTACTGGTGCCTCAGAAGGCAGGTAGCTAGTATGGTGGACAAAACTGCACCTGGAGTCAGGAAGACCTGAGTTCAAATCCAGCCTCAGATACTTACAAGCTGTGTGTCCCTGGGCAAGTCACTTACCCTATTTGCCTCAGTTTCTCAACTATAAAATGGGGATGATAATAGAACTGTTGTTAGGATCAGATGGGGCATCTGTGCTTTGCACCATACCTGGCACTTAGTAGTAAAAGGCATTTAACAAATGCTGGTTCCTTTCCTTCCGCACTAAGTAACGGGCCTAAGTAATTTATTAATATATTGTTCCTGTTACAACTATGTGCACAGTCGAAGTGGTACAGGGCTATTTCCAAAGAAATCTGAAACCAATCACGAGCATGTACATGATCTGGGGGACCTCAGTGCTCCTCCAGAAATGTCTCACTCTAACCTCTTCCAACTAAGCCCATCATGTTCTTGAAGTTTCTCAACCTGTAATCAAATTGTTTCCAAACTACAAGAGCCAGACACTCCAGCACAAACCTGCTCCCAAGGAATGGTCGTCTGCATTCTGTAAGATGCCCCATAGCAGCTCCCGCCTTCCCAAAGGCGTGCCCCAACACGTATTTACATGTCAGAAAGCCGCAAACCCTACAAATCAAGCCTTGAGTTACTGTCTCTCGATTGCTCAGACCAATCATGGAAAAACTGTTAATAAAGCAGATTTAAAATAAAGGTGCAAGATTTCAAGAGCTGGTTGACATATAGCAGCTCCTTTTCTTCAGCTACAGTTACCCTATAATCGAGTGTATCTCATCCACTGGGGCATCATGTCAACAAGATGTCAGGAACACTTCTGTTCCAGCAGCACAATCAGCAGGCTGCTGGCCAGCTGGGATTGCTAAACATGCGCATCACAGGCCACCCTGAAAATGATCTCAAGAAGAAAGCCTTGCATTCCCTGCCATCCAATCAGTCAATCAGCAAGCGTTTGTCCAGCACCTGTTATGTCCCCGGCAGTATGCCAAGGGCCAGGGACACACAGAAAGGCAAAAGACAGTCTCTGCTCTCAGGGAGCTCACAGTCTAATGGCGGACACTGAAGTAAACAGGCACGGACACACAAGACACGTACAGGACCAAGAGGAAGTAAGAATCAGAGGGAACGGACCAGAATAAAGAGGGCTTAGGAAAGGGCTCCTGTGGAAGGTGAGATTTTAGCTGGGACTGAAAGGAAGCCAGGGAATCCAGGGGGTGGAGACAAGGTGGGAGAGCATTCCAGGCCTGAGGGGAAGCCAAAGAAAATGCCTGGAGTGTTGGGTGAGCAAGGAGGCCCATGCCACTGGATCAAACTTGAGAAGTGTAAGGCATAATAGCACTGGAAAGGTGGAGGGGGAGCCAGGCTGGGAAGGGCTCTGAATGCAAAAAGTTTCATATTTGATCCAAGGGGGTAAGAAGGGCCTAGGTGACACGGTCAGGCCAGCCCTTTAGGAAGCTGAGTGGAGGGCAGACTGGAGTGGGGAGAGGCCTGAGGCAGGCAGACGCACCAGCAGCGACTGCCATAGTCCGGGTGTGAGGTGAGGATGGTGCTAGTGTCAGGGGAGAGGTGGCAGCACAATCCAAGAGCAGCTGCAGAGGTGAAACCAACACCCTGGCAACACTGGAGGAGGAAGAGTCCTGGGTGCAAGCCTGGGGGCCCCCACAGGCATAAGGAAGCTAGGGGCAGGGGGAGGAGAAGGTCTGGGAGAAAAGAGAAAGAGCTGAGTCTTGGACAACCAGTTCAAGAAGTCTGAAGGGCAGCTGGAAACGTGGGACTGGATGGGGCAGGGAAAGGCAGAGTTTGGAATCAAGCCATCAGAATCCAAGGGGCTGATAAGATCTCCAAGGGAAAAGACCAATTGATCCCAATACTCTACAAACTATTTGGGAAAACTGGTGAGGAAGGAGTCCTACCAAATTCTTTTTATGACACAGATATGGTACTGATACCTAAATCAGGGAGAGACAAAACAGAAAAAGAAAATTATAGATCGATCTCCCTCATGAATTTAGATGCAAAAATTTTAAATAAAATATTAGCAAAAAGACTACAGCAACTTATCACAAGAATAATACATTTTGACCAGGTTGAGTTTATTCCAGGAATGCAAGGATGGTTCAATATTAGGAAAACCATCAGTATCATTGATCATATCAACAGTAAAACTAGCAGAAATCATATGTTTATTTCCATAGATGCAGAAAAAGCTTTTGACAAAATACAAC
>JAQQSU010006542.1:0-13484 GCA_028627135.1 Pseudochirops cupreus | reverse complement strand
AAAAAATAGAAGGCAATGTGAAATATCTCCTTGAAAAAACCACTGACCTGGAAAATAAATCCAGGAGAGACAATTTAAAAATTATTGGACTACCTGAAAACCACGATCAAAAAAAGAACCTAGAAATCATCCTTCAAGAAATTCTCAAGGAAAATTTCCCTGATATTTTAGAACCAGAGGGCAAAATAGAACTTGGAAAGAATTCACTGATCACCTCTTGAAAAAGATACCAAAAAGAAAACTCCTAGGAATGTTATAGCCAGGTTCTGGAGTTCCCAGTTAGAGGAGAAAATATTACAAGCTGCCAAGAATTTGAATATTGTGGAAACACAACCAGGATAACACAGGATCTAACAGCTTCTACATTAAGGGACCAAAGGGCCTGGAATATGACATTCCGGAGATCAAGGGAGCTAGGATTAAAACCAAGAATCACCTACCCAGCAAAACTGAGTATAATGTTTCAGGGGAAAATATGGTCATTCAATGAGGTGGAGGACTTTCAAGCATTCTTGAGGAAAAAACCAGAACTGAATAGAAAATTTGACATTCAAACACAAGAAGCATGAGAAGGTAAACATGGAAAAGAAATCATAAGGAACTTATCAAAGTTGAACTATTTACATGCCAACATGGAAAAATGATAAATGTAACTTATGGAACTTTTCTCAGTATGAGGATAGGTGAAGGGAATATAAATGTACATATATATATATTGAATTGAATAGGATCAATTGAATAGGAAGGTATGATATTTTAAAAGGTGACATTAAGAGGTGGGAGAGGAATAGATTGAGAGGAGACAGGGAAAGACAGAATGGGGTTAATCATTTCATATAGAAGAGGCAAGGGATAACTGTCACAATGGAGTGGAAGAACAGGAAGGCAAAAGGGAATGGGTCAACCCTATTCTCACTGAATTTGGCTTAGAGAAGGAATGACATGCACTCTAAATTGGTTATCTTGCCCTGCAGGAGAGTAAGGGGGAGGGAGATAAGAGAGGGGAAGATGGAGGGGAGGGCAGGTTGAGGGGGAGGGTTGTTAGAAGCACTCACTTCTGTTAAGGGGCAGGGACAAATTAGAGAATAGAAGAAGGGGAGGGTGGGATAGAAAGGAGGGAAATATTGTCAGTGTAGCACAATATGTCCATTGTGGAGATGTTCTGCATAACTACACATGTATAGCCTGTATTGAATTGCTTGTCTTTCCATTGGGGGTGGGTGACAAAGGAGGAAGGCAAAGAATCTAGAATTTAAAGTTCTAAAATCATATATTAAAAATATATATATAACTATGATTATTATTATTTACATGCAGTTGGGAAATAAGATATACAGGCACTGGGATAGGGAGATCCATCCTGCCCTACCGGAAAGTCAGAGGGGTGATGGGGGAGGATATAGGAAAGAGCAGACTGGGAAGGGGGTATACAGTGGGACTGCTGTTTTGGGGGGGATGGGTAGGGGAAAGATGAGGAGAAGATTTGTAACTCAAAATCTTGTGGAAATTAATGATGTAAACGAAAAATAAACAAAAGTTAATTAAAAAACAAACAAATAAATAAATAAATTGAGGAAAAAAACCAAAGTTACTAGGTACTAAATCTGATGACATTTGCTCAGTTCTCATTCTTCTTGACCCCTTTGCAGCCTTTGATGCTATTGATTACCCTCTTCTCCTGGATACTCTCTCCTCTTTAGGTTTTTGTTCCACATCTGTCTTTTGATTATCCTCCTATCTCTCTGACTGGTCTTTCTCAGTCTCTCTTCCTGTGTCTTCCTCTAAGTCTTGTCCATCAATCATGAGTATCCCCCAAGGTTCTATTCTGAACTCCCTTCTCTTCTATATTATTTCACTTGGTGACATCAGCTTTTATGGTTTCAACTATCACCTCTGTGCCAAGATTCTCAGGTCTCCTTATGCAACCTTAATCTGTCTCTTGACCATTAGTCTAGCATCAACAATTGCCTCTTAGACATCTCAAAGTGGATGTCCTATATATATCTGTAACTCATCATGTCCTAAATTAAATGTATTGTCTTTACCTCCAAACTCTTGCCTCTTCTGAATTTACCAATTAACATTGGGGGCACCACTTCCTCCCACTCTTGGATTTAACACTTCAAATCCAAGCTGTTACCATTCAAACAGGGTACCTTCACAACATCCCTAGCTGCCAAAGTGATTTTCCTAAAGTGCAGAATTGACTATGTGAACCTTCTGCTCAATTGACTCCAATGGCTCCCTGCTATCTCCTGTTTGTTTTTAAAAACTTTTTATCTTCATGGCCTTCTAGTTTTCTTATATTTTACTTCCCTCTACATGTCCTATAATCCAGCAGCACCTGAATCCTTGAGGTTCTTCCCATAGGATGATCCACCTCCCAGCACTGTCTTCTCACTGACTGTCCCCTCTGCCTCAAATGCTCTACCTCATTACCACCATTTTCAACTATCTTTGGCTTCCTTCAAGACTCCCAACTTCCACCTGCAGTGGAATTTCTTTTTTTTTTTTAATAAAAAGATAATTTATTTAAGTATTTTCTTCAGGAAGCTGCAGAATGACTACTTAATGCTTCTTGGTAAGCCTGTAAAATCAACTCTATATATTCTCCCTTCTGTGCTTCTGTTTCTGCAAAGACCTTAATTAAATCTAATCCCTCAGCTCCTTGTTCTTTAGCCTCCTTAGCTAAGTGTCCATGTGGACGAACCATGTGATACAGAACGACCAAACTTGTGGCATCATCCATTAAATCTCTCTGAATCTGGTCAATCAGCAAACCATCAATCTTTTTCTTATTCACCAGATACCACACCATTCCACCAAAGTATCTTGTAGAATGCAAAAGGTCATATTTCTATGCTTTTCTATATTTTCATATGTCAGTGATGAATTTTAACATAATCAGCTGAATCTGGTTCAAACTGCCACAACGCAGAGACTGAGGACATCTTCATAGCAATGCTGAGAGAACACAGACAGAAGATTTTCTCCCTGGAACATTAGTGGTGGAAAAATCTTACAAACTTCTTTTGGGAAAAAGACCTGTATCATTCTGTCTCATTCTTCCCAGGAAGCTTTGCGTAGAATACCATTTGGTTCCCTGACAACAATGAAACGCTCTCAATGCAAAATGCTAAATGTTAAATCAGTAAATACATATTTGGCAGTATCAGTTCCTTCAAGAATTTTATCATTTGCTAATACGTCATTTATTGGCTCTCATTCTTTCAGCACAGGAGGCATTTTTACTCCTTCTTTAGCTACCTCAATGGCATATCTTGTGGCCTCTTCCAGTTGTGCTTCTGTCATTAGCTTATATGTTGGTAGCTTAAGTTGTTGCTTAATTGGTTTAAAAACCTTCTGTAAATCCAAACCAGTCATTTTGATGAGTATATTTTGAACTTCCTCATCTGTGAATTCTGGCTTCTTTGTCTCCAAGCAACAGGAGTTAGCCTCGGAGCCCACCCAACGACAAGAAGGCTCAGTCTTGCAGGCCCCTGGTGAGAGTGGGAGCAGGAGCCGGGATTGGGCCGGCGGTCCGATGCCCAGGAGCCCTGCGTGCTGGGATGCCGCTTGGCAGAGCCAAAGGCAAGCCAGCATCACTCTAACAGACATCTCCAGTGGAATTTCTTGATTCCCCTCACCTCCATTCCCAATTCCTTCTCCTCTGAGATTACCTGCCATTGACACCTTAGCTATCTTGATGAATTTAATGATTTGCCCGCTGCCTCTCTCGTCAGAATGTGAGCTTCTTGAGAGCACGGCCAATGTTTTTTCCCTTTTCTTTGTGTCTCCTTTGCATAGTACACATGAAGCACTTAATAAAGGCTTGTTGATTGTCTGTAAGACAGACCTTGGTGCACTCAATTTCCTGAAGTAGAAAACATGAACTGCAAGGCAAACTTTTGGGCAAAGAGACAGCCATGTTATTACATCACTTTTTTCAGCTTTTCCAACCACAGAAGAAGGTACACGCCCTGGTAGAAGGAATGGTCCAGTAAAAACATAATATGCTCAGCCTGTTTTCCCCTCAGTTTATTTTCTCTTTTTCCCTCAATTGCTTTGGCTTCCTGTATCATTTATTACCTAACTTGATGTCTGAAATCTGAACTTCCAGGAAAATTGTAGGGTTTCCCCTTCATTTTCACTGTGGCATGTCAATGACATAATTCTGGATATTCCTGAGGTAGTTTCCATCAGTTCCATTACTGTGCAGGATTAGGAATGTATGTGCTACCAACCACACATCACTGCAATGGAGGGAGAGAAAGAGAGCAAGAACCAAAGAGTGAAACTAGAAAGAGGTAGAAAAACGCAAGAGAGATAAGAAAAGACAAATACGGAGAGGAAAAGAGGGAGAGAAATACCAAGAAAGAAAATATATAAAGACAGAAAGAGAAACAGAGAAAGAGTGAAAGACAGAAAGAGACAAAGACAGAGAGGCAATCTTTCCAACCAGGTGAATTTGGAGATGTCCATCCCCATTTCTGATTCCTCAAATCATCAATGTCTACAGAAAAACCACCTTCCTCTGCCTACATTTGAGAGAGAAGTAAGTGGTCTCCATCTTTGCTTGGTATTAGCCATTAACTTAAGCAGTCCATATATGGTGGGATCATTGTTAAAGGCAGACTGATTGAAGAAGGAGAGAGGGTGGTAATAGTGGACCTGAATCAGGAAGATCTGAATTAAAATTCAACCTCAGGTACTTAATAGCTGTGTGACCCTGGGCAAGTCATTTAACCCCTATCTGTCTTAGTTTCTTAATTTATAAAATGGAGATAACAATAGCACCTAGCTTTCAGGGTAGCTGTGAGAATAAAATGAGATGATAGTTATAAAACACTTTATGAACTTCTGGTTATTATAATAATAATATTATTATATAATACTTTTTCTCCCCTTCCTCCTCCTCCTTCTTTGGGCAGCTAGGTGGTGCAGTAGATAGAGTGTCAATCCTGGCATCTTCCTAAGTTCAAATCCAGTCTCAGACACTTACTAACTGTGAGACCTTGGGCAAGTCACTTAACTGTTTGCCTCAGTTTCCTCATCTGAAAAATGAGCTGGAAAAGAAAATAGCAAACCACCCCAGTATCTTTGCCAAGAAAACCCCAAAAACTCACAAAGAGTCAGATGCAACTGAAATGACCAAATAACAAATAATTATTATTGTTATTGTTCTCTGGGTCAAAAGCTTCCGATAGCACATAAACCTTCTCAACTTTTGGCCTTGACTTAAAGACTCTGGTACACTTTCTGTAGGCAGTGTCTCACTTCCAACCCCAGGAGTGTTGGTTCAAGTTCTGCTCTGTGCCTAACACAGTGTTCAGAGATGTGAGGACACTGACTTGGATCTGTAATCTTACCAAGGCTGGGGCCTCCGCCTGATGAAGGTTGCAACCACTATCCCTAGAATGAGAAGCATTCTGTACATGACTTCTCTCTGTCAATTCTTCATCCAATACCATATAAGTGTCTGCTTCTTTTAATATCTAGACCATATGTCAACAAAGCTCACAGGCTGTCTATCTGACATTCCTCCTTTTTGCTACATGAGCAGCCCTCTCTGTTCCTTTTCTGGCCACACATATTCTGGAAAATAGCAGAAATACTTGGAGTTAATGCTTGTGATTGCTGTTGTTTGTCCTTTGTTCTTGAAGAGGACTGTAGCGTCAGGTAGATGATGTCATGACTTGCAAGTGAATTGGATTTAAGTGAGGGAGGGCTGGGCAAGGTCACCAGCTTCACTTTCTTCTCCTGAGCCGTCTGGGTCCAGTGGCAAGATATAGATCAGGATGACTGGAGATGGCCCCCAGTAGGAGAGAAGATTATGCTACTGCCTTATTAGACGCACCAGTGTCTTTCCACTGCCCTTTGCATCCCTTGCAATTTTGATTCTTGTGAGGTCATGGTGTTCAATGAAAAAAGGCAACATGAGGAAGAAATGCATGACAGATAGACTGCTGACCTCTGAGTAGGGAAATTCAAAGCCTGCCTCTGACCTTTAATAGCTGTATGAACTTACAGCAAGTCTCTTAAGTTCACTGAACATCAGCTTCCTCATTTGTAAATTGGGCAGAATAGTACTTGTAGTGTTAACTAGCACAACTCTGGGACATGGAAAAATGTATTACGATGAGTTGAAGTTCTAAGGTTCCAGACTCTTAGATTTTCAATCCCAACAACAAATACTTCAATTTGGGAGGAGGATGCTGAGTTAAGACACCAGGTGGCCTATTGGAGGAGAAAGTAGCAGCAGAGGTTGTGGACTGATGGCTGGGACATGGCAGCACTTCAGTGGGTACTTGAATGAGTACTGGGACCAGCAGTGGGGGCCTGAATTCTCTCTCCCCACTCTCCATCTTTGTCACTTCAAATCACCAAAGGGAGGAGAGAGGGTAAATGACATCACAGATGCAAGGCATGCCACAAATTCGAAAGTGTTCTATAAATGTTCATTACTATTCATAGTTCACAATCAAATGGAGAATGTCAGTGTGAAAGAAAAGATGGGTTTTTACAGAAACTAGAGGTTCCCATCATTGAAAGATGACACTATTTCCCAAAGGTGAACCAATTTGATTGAAACCTTCTACTTTGTTCTGGCAGATTGCCCATCTTTGGCACCTGTCCAAATGTGTGTGAGTGAGTGTGTGAGTGTGTGAGCATATACACATTGTATTCGCCTATATTCAAGGCTTGGTGATTTCATCATGGGGATCCAGATCTCAGTTATTGTTTTCTTGTTCAGTCATGTCTGAACCATTTGAACCATCATCTTGGCAGAGATACTGGAGTAGTTTGTCATTTCCTTCTCCAGCTCATTTTACAGAGGATAAAACTGAGGCAAGCAGGGTTAAATGACTTGCCCAGGGTCACACAGCTAGGAAGTGTCTGAAGCATGATTTGAACTCAGAAAGATGCATTATCCTGACTCCAGGCTTGTATTCTATCCACTTTGCCACCTAGCCTGCCCCTACTTTCCATTAAATTAGTTCCCTACTCTTTCTTACAAACTAGTAATGGCTACTTTGGGAATCCTGAATAAATGCTTGCACATGGGAATAGATCAGATTCTCTTATTCGATTTCCACCCATATTTAGTGAATTTGTCTTCTCCATATGATAAAGAAACTCAGGAAGCAACAAGCCACATCATATCTTAATGAGGTTCATTGAAGACTATTAGTTTTAGTAGAGGTCTCAGGAAGCCTGGAGCTGAAAGGGGCTACTCCTCATGTCTGTGACAGGAGCTGAGTCTCCATTTATCCTAGGGCCTTCCTACTCAGATCAGGGTGAGGGAGAGAGAGGTAGTAATTCCCTGATGAATAGTAGAAGTTGCAGCACCAAAGAGGGCTCTCCACCATCTCACTGAGAAGCCCAGAGACTTGAGGTCCCAGAGGATCCAGTGGGAGGGAGGGCAGTAGAGGGATTAGTGATAACTCCCAGGGGTCCCAGGTTGACTATAGCACCAAATAAAGTAGTGGGGGATGGCTAATCTCTGGGGATAGGAGAGGGTGGAAGGGGAGGAGTAAGGCATAAGAAGACTGGACAGGCAGGAGCAGGCCAGGCTATAAAGGACTTTTAAAGGTAAATAGGATTTTATATTGGATCCTGGAGGTAATAGGGAGCCACTGGAGTTGATTGAATATGGGGGTGCAGGTGGGGGCAGAATAGTTAAACCTGCACTTTAGGAAGATTAATTTGGCCACTGAGTGGACAATGAACAGGAGTCAAGAGAGACTTGAGGCAGACAGACCCATCAGTGGGCTAAGCAATAGTCCAGGCATGAGGTGATGAGGGTTTGCATTGAGGTAGTGGTCATATCAGGGGAGAGAAAGGAAAAATGGAGAGGGCGTGACTGGACCAGTCATGATTGGATATTGGGGAACAAGAGAGAATAGTCAGGGATGACATCTGGGTTGTGAGCCTGGGTGATCAGGAGAATGGTGGTCCCCTCAATAGTAATGGGGAAGTTAGGAAGAGGGAGGGTTTATCTTTGAATTCTCAGGGCTATAGGTATTTAATAAATTCTTGTTAATTGATTGGTTGATTGGTATGCAGAAAAGTCCCAACTCTGATGCATTGCAGAATTATTTCAGATTTTCAGGTCTCAGATATTCTAGGTTGTTGAGGACCACATGCTAGTGGGACTCTGACCCTGATGGCTAAATAAGCTCCCTCAGGTGAAGGGCTTGCTGCTAAGCCTGGATCGGTTCCCCATCCCCCAGGGAAGAGTACAAACACACAGGTGTGAGGATTGGATCCTCAAGATAAAGTGTGGTGTTTATGGCCCCGGCCTGGGAACACTGAAGTATGCAATGTCCACAGGGGAAAGCCATTACATAGCATCCTATAACAGGCTTGCACTTCAGACAATAAGAGAGGCTCTATTTTCCACCATTCTTTGAGTCCCCATCTCTCTTTCAACTCACTCTCTTGTAGCCTCTGGGTAGATAACTCTCTCAGCCCTGCTGGGGAACAGCAGGGCTCCCCATATTTTCTCAGCTCTGCTATGGAAGGCAGTGTTCCCCTAACTTGGCCCACCACACTAGGTCAGTGACTAACTAGATGAGACAGCCAGTTTAGGATGAGAATTGTTCCAGGATGCAGAAATCTGTTATCTACAATCCTGCAAATTAGGGTGCCATGAAAGAAGGCACTTTAAGGTTAGAGATGTACATTATTATAATTTGAGAAACAAGAAGAGATTTTCCCAGGAGTTTAAGGGTCAAGGCAAAAATTGTGAATTTGCAATAAATTGCAAAGGTAAGCTAGAAATAAACACTCAAAGTATCCTAATGTTATTTTTATCTCCTAAAAAAGTTCAAATTCCTATCTCTATCTAAATTATTTCCATTGCAAAAGGGAATGGCTCTGAGACATTTTTTTCTGAATGAGAAAGGAGAGAACAACTTTCTCTTGAAATTCTGAATATGAAAGTTGACCTAGATATATTTTTCATCCTCTTCATTGTTAGGAATAAAATTTCTAGAGGAAAGACAAAGACTTCCGAGGTAGATGAAGCAAGCTCATTTATTTTATGTTTTTAAAAGAAGCAGGTGTGCTGCTAGAACAGACACACACCTACAGAAGTGAGAGCAAGCATCTTTATCCCTGTCCAAAATGCAAGGTCCCTCCCTCATTTTCTTGTTGGCTAAGTACTCCGAGGGGTACAGCTTTCCAGTACAGCTACTTCATGTTTCCCCTTGATATGTTCTTCCTCCCTCCACATACATTGTATGTTTATTTAAGTGAGTTGTAGCTCCTCTTGGGGAGAAGTTAATGTTCATGAAGCAATTAAGCATGTGGACTTTAGGCCTGTTTTACCTTTTGACTTATTCTTGGCCATAGACCTGGGTGAGACTGGCGTCACTGTGACCTTTTCCTGGTTTGCTCTTGATTCTAAGTATTTCTGTTGCAAGAAAACCCACTTCTCTATATCTCTGTGGAAATGTAATCTTTTTGTATCAGACATCATCCAGTCTATTTCTACTTTTGCACTGAAGTCACCAAGTATTGGATTGTACGTAGACTTAATTGGGAGGGGTTTGTGGGGGTCTTCAGAGAATTTACCTCTTCATCCCCTGTACTCATTTTCATGGTCCTTTTTTCTTTTCAGATACATGTCATAGATGCTACAATATGAGATGATCAAATGTCCCATGAATTGTTAATTTTTGCCTTGGGCGTATGATACGTCTACCTCAGCTAACTCTTTGATTCTCCTAGGAGTATCTCATGATACTTCTTTCTCTTTAGGTGAAACTTCTTTCTGGTTTCATTCATAGCAAGAATGCTAGGATTGATACAATTCATCTCCCTTAGTAGTATGCCTATTCGTTAGCTATAAGTCAATGATCTCGAATTTCAAGTGCTTAGAGCTATAGAGAGGATGATTAAAAATCTAACCACTTTCTGCTATATTTTTTTTGGCAGCTAGATGGCACTATGAAAAGAAAGGGAAAGCCCTGAGTTCCAGTGGGACCTCAGACACTTAATAGTTGTGTGGCCTTGGGCAAGTCAAGTAACTTCCATATGCCTCTGTAAAATGGAGATAAAAGTAGCACCTACCTCCCAGGGTGATGGTGAGGATTAAATGAGATAATATCTGTGTTTAGCACAGTGCCTGGTAATTATATATGGCACACGCTATATAAATATTAGCTATTATTTGGGGGACAACTAGGTGGTGCAGTGGATAGAGTACCAGGGCTGAAGTCAGGAAGACTCATTTTCCTGAGTTTAAATCTGGCCTCAGACATTTACTAGCTGTGTGATCCTGGGTAAGTCACTTAACTCTATTTGCCTCAGTTTCCTCATCTGTAAAATGAGCTGGAGGAGGAAATGGCAAACTACTCCAGTATTTTTGCCAAGAAAACCCCAAGTGGAGTCACAAAGAGTCAGACATGACTGAAACAACTGAACAACAAAAATTATTATTATTACTGCTTCATGGAGTGGGATGTGTGTGTGTGTGTGTGTGTGTGTGTGTGTGTGTGTGTGTGTGAAGGGTGAGGCCCTGCCCCCAGTCCAGCCCTCAGGGCTTACTCTCTGGTCCCAAATTCTTTCCTTCATTAAGTGTATGAGGCTAACAACAGAACCCTTTACCCTATCCAGGCTAAGATCTCATCTATGTTTGTATCAGCCAATACTTTGCAAAACTCTCTTTACTTTGTAATTATGAGCTATTGTAATGCCTTATATTGTAGATATTTCATTGACCTTAGCACGTCAGAATTCAAAGGGTCATACTTTACAGATAATTTTGTTGCCGTATCATATTCCACCCCTAGATCCTAAGCACCATGAGCATAGGGACTGTGGTCACTTTTCTCTGTATTCACCACCACACTGAGGACAGGGCCATTTCTTAACAAGCAGGTCCTCGGTAAATGTCTCTTACAAGAATGATTTAATGCCAGTTTCTCTAGAGGCAAGGAATCCAGGGGAGATTCCTGCCGAGACAGGGAGGGTATAGATCGGAATACACAAATTCTTCACCTGGTGCCTGTGTGTTTGCTTTCTTTTTTTTAAAATTAATAATTATTTTTCAGTTCATTTAGTTTCCTTTGTATTTCATTCATTTAAGAACCTTATTCTGAAAAGGGGTTGAAAGGCTTCATGAGACTTCTTTAGAGAGTCTAAGAAAAAGGTTAAGATCCCTGGATTAGATGCTCTCTGAGGTCTCTCTCAGCTCTTAGATCCTGGGATACAATGCCCAAAGTGCCAGGATTAGTCTGTGTCCCACCCAGATTTGAGAACAGAGGAGTGGTAGTGACCTGACTGGAGGATCCTGACCAAGGATGAGAAACTCACTTCAGTGGAGGAAAATACAAACCAAGGAAGGCATCAGCCCCAAGGTGGCTTTGGACTTATCTTCCAAGTCCTTCCTAACAGCAGAGGTTCTTAATTTTTTGGTGTAATGGCTCTCTTCTTGTAATATTTTTAAAAAACTGGTGATAGAAAGAAATGCTAAAGTTTCGCTAAAGGTTCATGAAATTAAAGGTGTAATGTTTTTTTTTTTCCATCCAAGTTCAAAGACCCTTGGAATCTGTCCATGGACAGACCTTAAAATCCTTGATCTACCAGGATTCCTTACCTATTCCAGGAATTCTCAATCTATTCCAAAAGAAACCTGGGTGTGTAATGCATGAGAAGTAGACTTCAACCCTGATAGCCCTAGGGGGACAATCAAAGGGCAGGGGTCTGTAGCAGGAAAAATGAACTTAATGCCAAGCATACTTAAGAATTATGGGAATAGGAAAGTCTGGACTTAGCTACACTGACAGTAAAGGACAGCAGGGACCTTCACAGTAAACTTGGCTCTCATGTTAGAGCTGGAAATGTGATATGGGGGTGAGAATGTGGGGGTGAGGGACTTGTTGGACTGACTGGCTATTCAGGAATGAGGGGACAGGGGGTAGCATGAGTTCTGTTCTCTGCACACCGTCCTTGTTGTGTGGGAGGCAGGATCTGGTGCCCAGAGATTTGCACTCAGCACTCCTGGACTTTGGAAATGTACTCATGAGGCAGACAACGTGCATGAGTCAGCACAACACTGGGGCTGTGTGCAGGAGGCTGGCTTTGGGAGGGGGGAGGAGGAGGAGGAGGAGGAAGAGGAAAGGGGCGGGGCTTTTGCACTCATTCTCCTGCTCCTTTCACTATAAATGAGAAGACGTGATTCCTCCCTTCACAACATCTTTCTCCCATCCATCCTCCTGTGAGAACTGCGTGCCTGACATCTACCTGCCAATCATGGACCCTAACTGTAACTGCGAGACCGGTAAGGCCCTCCTGGGTTCTGGAAACATTTACTGAGCTGGAGTCTCCTCTCTGTGCTGGGCTGGGTTTGGGAGGATGGTTATGGGCTAAGATGGAGAGGGGCTGTGGACATGCAGAGGGTCGTGGTTTCTTTTGAAAATGAAGTAATAAAAAGTTTTGTTTTCTCCTCCTCAGCTTCCTAAAGCCAACTCTCTGAGTCATAAATGTGCTTAACAGTCTGAGCCCCAGCATGAGGAGTAGATCTGGGAAGGGCTTTTTTGCCTTCACCAGATAGGAGACTTTAGCAGCTTTTCTAGAAATGTGCTCCCTCAAGAGAAAGGGTAATGGTGTTTGGGGTAACAGGGTATCAAGTGAGGGGCTCTCAATAATGGGGCATAATTAGGATCAGGGTTTCCTTTCTGATGGGAAGAGATGCTTTTCTAGAGAAGGCCACAGGGACACCTTGTTTGGTGCTGCATTAATTAAGGAAAACCTAGGAAGATCTCAAGCCTGGTTCTTGGTGGCCCTGAAGGCAGGGGATCGAGGCTGGAGATTGGAGAATGAAAGATAAAGGAGAATCCCAGATTTGTGCCTGCTACCCCTAAGTATAACCAGAACTCTGGGCTATTTCTCTGTTCACCTTCCTTCTTTTCTTTTCTCTCTTTCCAGGTGACTCTTGCACCTGTGCGGGCTCCTGCAAATGTAAATCTTGCCGATGCAAATCCTGCAAGAAAAGTGAGTGGAAGAGGGAATGTGGGGGACATGGGGGTAAAGAGACTTTCTGTGACTGGAACTGCCCTGCTTTTGACTGCCATGATAGAGACAAACTTGAGTATCAACTCGGGAGATCTATAGGTGGGATTTAGGGCAGTGCTCTTTTCCTGTGGATGTGAAGTCCCTTTAGTTTCCTATAAGGAGACTTGATAATATAGTATCCTTCCATTTTTTCTGAGCTATGTCCCTATGGCTGGGCCCTTCCAGGTTCTCCTCACACTCACCTCCCATCTTTCCTTCTCAGGCTGCTGCTCCTGCTGCCCAGCAGGATGTGCCGAGTGTGCCCAGGGCTGTGTCTGCAAAGCCCCCCAGAACGAGAGCTGCAGCTGCTGCCACTGACACTCCTGTCTCCCTGTGGCTGTAGATAAAGGGATTTGTATGGACCTGATTTATTATACCACCAGATGTGTTTTCTACTCTTTTTCCTCTCTATGAAATGAAAA